>NMUG010000529.1:0-21700 GCA_002855965.1 Monotropa hypopitys | reverse complement strand
TTTTGACATAATTGGGACTTTTCAACAATCAACCCAAATTTATGAAATTCGAACCGAGGGGAACTCAATGACATACTAACAAACATCCTCGCAAGGTCAATTTAATATTTTGATACCGAATCATGCCATATATACACATCTAGATCATTTTCGCAAAACCAAATGGATTAGGAGTACAATGAACAAACGTAGGTGTATATAAGGTTAAAACTCCTACCTTGAGATGATTTATACTTACAACCCTTGAAGAAATTTCAACACGCCACCAAGAGAGAAGACCACCAATGCGAAGCTCGTGAGATGCTCTACGACGTTAATACTCTACAAATCTTCCAAAAACCACCTTAGGATCTCCAAACTTTAGAGAGAAGATAGAGATTGAGAGAGATAGGGTTTTAGGGAGGTATAGAGAGAAGAAATCAGTTGCAAATGGGTTCCCACGAACTAGGGTTGGCTTATATAGGACCCCCACTTAAAAAGACAAGATTACCCTTAATGATGCTATCCAGACAGCAGTTGCACTGGTGCAACGATTTTTTGCATCGGTGCAACCCTTCTCCAGAATACGAAAATAGCCCTGTGTACCGGTGCAGATAAACCCTGCACCGATGTAAACCCCTCTTGCACCATTGCAAGCCAAAGCTGCACCGATACAAACTTGCATCAGAAACGATCAATAGGTTCCAAACCATACCTGCACCGGTGCAGTACCAACCTGCACCGATGCACCTGAAGCCCAACTCGATAGAACCTCCCTACATCGGTTCTGCACCGGTGCAGAACCATTTCTAGGCCTTTGCACCGATGCAGCATCAACCTGAACCGGTGCAACTGCACCAAAATGCAGAAAATCCTGCAATAGTGACTCCGAGGTCCTCTCGAGATGAACTGAGCAATCATCGAACACTATGACTAAGCTCAATGGGACTTCTAAGCGGTGCGTTAACATTTGATACGATGAAACGAATATTTTGGGTCCCCAAGAACTTAATATAAGGTAGATTTCTAACGAATTATACGTCGAAACAAAATTAAATCGAAATAGAATTTACGGACTGTGACAAACTCCCCACCTTACAAAATTTCGTCCCCGAAATTTACTGGAACAAAACGCGAGAAGGAGAAAGAATAGGAATGTTACCTCAATCAAATAGAGTCGGATGTTTCTCCAACATCTCATCGCGTCTTTCCCACATAGCTTCTTCTAGACCGTGATTTCTCCAAAGAACTTTTACCAACACAATTGTTTTGCCCCGCAACACCTTCTCTTGCGTGTCTAAAATACGAATCGGTTGTTCTTCATAAGAAACGTCGGCCTCCAATGCCAATGTCGACCAATCCAAGACGTGCGAAGGATCCGGTTCATACTTCCGAAGCATGGAAATATGAAATAGGTCATGAATGTTTGAAAGAGTATATGGCAATGCAAGACGATATGCCACTTCTCCAACCTTTTCCACGATGTCGAACGACCTAATGAAACGCAGCGCGTGTTTCCCTCTCTTTCCAAAACGAGATGTCCCTCGGCGAGGAGACACTTTCAAGAACACATGATCACCTACTTCGAATGATAACGGACGACGACGGTGGTCGGTATAACTTTTATACCGGGTTTGCACTGCTAGCAATCTCTGACGAATCTTCTTGACTTGCTCTGTGACTAATTGCACACTCTCTGGTCCCATCACTGCAGAATCTCCCACTTCCATCCAAAAAACTGGCGAACGACACGATCGACCATAAAGTGCCTCGATTGGAGCCATACCGATACTAGACTGATAGCTATTGTTATATGCAAACTCTACCAAAGGTAATAAATTCCACCAAGAATCAAGATAATCTAAAACGCAATCACGTAGCACATCCTCCAACGTCTGAATAGTACGTTCCGATTGCCCATCGGTCTATGAATGAAAAGCTGTACTGAAGTGCAATTCAGTAACATAGACCTTCTGCAAGCTCCTCCAAAAGAGAGAAGTAAAATGTGGATCACGATCGGACACGATAGATAACGGTGCCCCATGAAGACGAATAATCTCACGAATGTACAAACAACTCAAAGAGTCCACGGATTGCAATAAACGGACAGGTAAAAAGTGATCGGATTTGGTCAATTTATCGACGATGACCCAAAAAGAATCCTTCCCATTCTGCGATCGCGGCAAGCCTGATACAAAATCCATAGTGACGTGGTCCCACTTCCACTCTGGAACAGGCAACGGCTGCAACAATCCTGCCGGGCGCTGATGCTCGACTTTAACTTGATGACAAGTCAAACATCTCATCACGAACAACGCAATATCTTTTCTCATTCCCGGCCACCAAAACTGACGACGAACAGAATGATACATTTTGTCACTACCGGGATGCACCGCGAAGGGAGAATGGTGAAATTCGTGAAGAATTTCCTGACAACACGGCAACGGCACACGAAGTCTCCCTTGGAAGCGAACGCCTCCATCTTAAAAAATGGCCCAACCAACTGGAGCCTCACCAACTGAACATCAAGAATGAAACCTCAAAGCCTCATCATCTGCGGTTTGCGCCTCAATAATATGTCGTGACAAGTCAGAATGGATAGTCAAGTTGCACAATGTAGCACCATCTCCAACCTCTTCGGCATGCAAAACGAAATCTCCCAAATAGGAAATGCTCTTCCAATCAAGAATGGCCATGTGAGCTAGGTGACACGACCTACGACTCAAGGCATCGGCAACGACATTTGCCTTCCAGGGGTGATATTGAAGTTCAAAATCATAATCTTCAAGGTGCTCCATCCAACGACGCTGCCTCAAATTCAACTCCTTCTGCGTGAACAGGTACTTAAGACTTTTATGATCCGAAAAGACTTCGAACTTTTCACCATAAAGATAGTTTCTTCAACTCTTCAATGCAAATATGATCGCGGCAAGCTCCAAGTCGTGTGTCGGATAATTTCTTTCGTGCATCTTCAACTGCCTAGAATCGTAAACAACGACTTTCCCATTTTGCATAAGCACGCAACCCAAGCCTTCCCGCAATGCGTCACAATAAATGGAATAACCAATACCTCTCTCCAGTACAATCAAGATCGGTGATGAAGTCAAATGACTCTTTAGCTACTGGAACGCAGATTCACATGCATCATCCCAAGCGAAACAAACATCCTTCCTCGTCAAACGAGTCATCGGAGCTGCAATACGGAAGAAATGAAGGACGAAATGGCGGTAATAACCTGCAAGACCCAAGAAACTTCGAACCTCGAACACGTTAGTTGGCCTCGGCCAAGTAACAATGGCATCAATTTTTTACGGATCAATAGAAACTCCTTCCTCGGACACGACATGGCCCAAGAACTTCACCTCGGATAACCAGAATTCACACTTACTCAGCTTTGCGTACAACTGGTGCTCCTTCAAAATCTCGAGAACAATGCGAAGATTCCTGACATGTTCCTCTGAAGTGACAGAATAGACCAAGATGTCGTCTACGAACACGACAACGAATTGATCGAGATAAGGACAGAAAATGCAATTCATCAAGTCCATAAAAGTAGCGGGCGCATTGGTTAGCCCAAACGGCATAACCACGAACTCAAAATATCCATAACGAGTACGAAAGGCGGTTTTAAGAATATCTTCCTAGCGAATGCGCAACTGATGGTAGCCCGACCTCAAGTCGATTTTTGAAAAACAAGTCGACCCTTGCAGCTGGTCGAAAAGATCATCTATTCTCGGCATAGGATAACGATTTTTTATTGTAATACAGTTCAGCTTCTTGTAGTCGATGCACAAACGAAGTGTGCCATCCTTTTTCTTTGCGAACAAAGCAGGTGCTCCCCACGGAGACGAACTCGGACGAATAAATCCTAACTCAAACAACTCCTCAATTTGAGACTTCAACTCTCTCAACTCGGCTGGCGCAAAACGATAAAGAGGAACGGATATAGGCGCTGAACCAGGAACAAGATCAATAGAGAACTTAACGTCTCTCGTAGGAGGTAAACCAGGTAATTCCTTAGGAAAGACGTCAGCAAAATTACTAACCACTAATGGTAAATCGACACGACCCGCAATATCATCATCTAATGCTAAACTGGCTAGCAAGTAATGTATCGAAGAAGAATCTTTCAGGTCGAGATAGAATGAAGTCGTAGGTTCACAACGATCACCCATGAAGTTAAAATACTCCCCGTCTACATCATGAATAAGAACTCTGTGATGGTAACAGTCGATGGTGGCATGATGAGAAGATAGCCAATCCATTCCCAAGATAAGATCAAAACCCGGCATATCGAGAATGATAAAATCAAACGTGAAACGAAGATCAGAAATAGTCAACTCGCACTGACGGCACATATAACTTAAGGGAATGCGACCACCCACTAGAGACTCCACTACAAGGGGAGGATCAAAAGCCTCCAACTCCAAACCCAATGCTGACGCAAAAGAGAATGCCAAGAAAGAATGCAATGTGCCTGAATCTATAAGAACAGAAGCCCAAGAATGATAGATCAGAACCATACCGCGCACAACTGACGACTCTGGAACATCTGGAATAGCTGGCTGCTCCACTGTAGGAACGGCGTACACTCTGCCCTGCGTCACCTGAGTCTGGCCTGCCCCACCGCACTAGCCTGAAGACTGACCTGGTCCAGATGGACCTTGCCTCACAAATCTGGATCCCTGACTAGACTGTCCAAGAGTCCTCTGAAACTGCTACTGCTGCTGAGGCTGAGTCTGCTGTTGAATTTGGCGGGGTTGCTGCACTGAACCCGCCTCACTACGATCATTGCCCTTAGATGGACATGCCTTGGACACATGACCTGACTGCCCGCAATCATAACAAGTCACCAGAGGACACTCAGAACGAAGATGTTCTCGCTGGTTGCATCAATAACACATCAACTCCGCACGATAAGAAATGCCTCCCCGATGTGATGGAGGTGCTGACTTGTGTCCCTTATGGAAACGAGACTGTTCACGGGACCTCTTTTTGCTAAAACTGTCTGAAGAACTGCTTGAGCCCGAATACGGATTTCTGGGCTCCCAAATCTTCACCTCTTTGACTGGCTAACACTGCGTCTCCACAAGCCTGGCATATTCCACCAAGTCTGCAAATATCCGAATACGATGCCCCATAGTAAGACGTTGGATTCTCGGGTACAGACCTTGCTCGAATCTTTTATACTTCCTCTCCTCCGTGTTCACACAATCGTGGGCAAACCTAGACAGCGACTGAAACTTATGGGCATACTGATTCACTATTATTGATCTTTGCTCTAGTTTCTCGAACTGACCACACAACTTGTCACGGAAAGACTTTGGAAAGTATTGGCTCTCGAAAGAAGCCTCAAAATCAGCCCATGACATTCCCATCAAAGGATCTGTAATAGCTTGAGGGTTAGCACCCCCAAGTACCCGCAATGCATCACGACGACCATCAATCAAAGTGGACCACCACTCGCTGGCTTCTCCGACCAGCTGGAATGAAGCAAGAGAAATACGGATTTTGCTGTCGACGATTTATAGCATTTCAAAGATCTTTCTCAACTCAGACAGCCAATGATTTGCTTCAATGGGATCAACCTCACCAGTGAACTTAGGAGGATCCATTCGACTGAATTCACGAAAACCATCAGAAAGACGAGTGCCCGCAGGCTCTCTAACTGCTGCCGTACCTCGGCTAGCTTCAACAACAGCAGTGGAAATGTCACGGATAAATTGCCCTGCATTGGCCATACCTCCGGGTATGAACCCTTCAACTCTAGCCTCATCGACTTGCTCCCTAGGATTACCAATCACTTCATCACTGCCTTCATCGGGAACTTCAATATCACGGCGCTCACGACCCCTATTCCCCATACGACGTCCAACCATTTTCTACGAGACAAGAAAAACGGCAATCATCAAAGGATGTAATCGAACAACCATAGCAACAAGGAAGGGAGTACTAGGAACAACATACGAACAACGACAGATCATCAACAAGTCGACGCTAAGGTACTCAACGCACAACACACTTGGAATTTTCAAGAAGGAAAGACACCCCTTCTAAGGATACCACAACTTAAAGACTTATCACTTCTTATGTGAGCCATACTTCATGCAATGCACACACACAAGCAATCATATGCAATGCACATTTTCAAACCCGAACCCGATGCATCCATGTAGGACTATTTGTCCCCTTCCCATGTCCTAAGTTTTCGCAATCTATTGCTCTGATACCAACTGTAACACCCTGAAAATTTTAAACTATTTTTTGAAGATAAGGCATAGAGCAACATTTAAATAAAAGTCTACCAATCACCATTCACCCAAACAATTAAAGAGTTCCACTAGTCCATCGCACACACATGAGTTTAAAAACAAGTACAATGGGTGTTATCATTACAAAACATTCAAAATACCAAATTTGAAAGATAATTGAGATGATGATCCCAAAACTTGAATGATGCTCCAATGCCATCCAAATGCTCAAGTCCCCTCAAGCTACATAGCCGGTTCCTTCCCTATAAAAATAGAGGGTTAGGCAATTGCCTAGTAGGAAGCCTTAAGCAAATGACACATATGATTGCATTATACAAAAGTGAAAGAGATGCATGCATAGAAGATGGCTAAATAAGGAAGTGTGACAACAAGAGAGGGGAGATGTTATTCCAAGACTCTTTCATATATTTTCCAAGATATTCCAACAAGTGAATGTCATATGTTCCAAAGTATGTTCCAACATGATCATCCATTTAATCGTTCCCACATACCACATTTTCCGATGGTAGATTTTATTGAACAATTTAAAGAGTTTAGGCTATTTCCGAGATAGTTGCTCATCAATGATCTAACCGATGTTTCCAAGTAATTCCCAACTCGTTGGGAGGGTCCTGCAAACCCCCATTGCGCAATGTCGTGGGTGCTAACCAATCCACCCAAGGTACCAAATCCGGCTACCTGAATATACTAGCCAACTCAAAATCCCAAATTCGATCATTTTTCAAGTGACGGCCAAAGGCCAATTTCCAACAATGTGATATCATTTCAATACATCAAATTACATCATTCTGATTGAATTGCATGATAATAAGTTCCAATTGCATTTTCCCCTATTTTCCACTGTTAGACAAAAATTAGGGTTTTGACATAATTGAGGCTTTTCAACAATCAACCCAAATTTATGAAATTCGAACCGAGGGGAACTCAATGACATACTAACAAACATCCTAGTAAGGTCAATTTAACATTTCGATACCGAATCATGCCCTATATACACATCTAGATCATTTAAACCAAATGGATTAGGAGTACAATGAACAAACATAGGTGTATATAAGGTTAAAACCCCCTACCTTGAGATGATTTATACTTACAACCCTTGAAGAAATTTCAACACGCTGCCAAGAGAGAAGACCACCAATGCGAAGCTCGTGAGACGCTCTACGTCATTAATACTCCGCAAATCTTCCAAAAACCACCTTAGGATCTCCAAACTTTAGAGAGAAGATAGAGATTGAGAGAGATATGGTTTTAGGGAGGTAGAGAGAGAAGAAATCAGTTGCAAATGGGTTCCCACGAACTAAGGTTGGCTTATATAGAACCCCCACTCAAAAAGACAAGATTACCCTTAATGATGTTGTCCAGACAGCAGTTGCACCGGTGCAACGATTTTCTGCATCGGGCAACCATTCTCCAGAATACAAAAATAGACTTGTGCACCGGTGCAGACAAACCCTACACCGATGAAAACCCCTCTTGCACCGGTGCAAGCCAAAGCTGCACCGATGCAAACTTGTATCAGAAACGATCAGTAGGTTCCAAACCATACCTGCACCGGTGCAGCACCAACCTGCACCGGTGCACCTAAAGCCCAACTCGACAGAACCTCCCTGCATCGGTTCTGCACCAGTGCAGAACCATTTCTTGGCCTTTGCACCGATGCAGCATCAACCTGCGCCGGTGCAATTGCACCAAAATGCAGAAAATGCTGCAACATTGACTCTAAGGTCCTCCCGAGATGCCTCGAACAATCACCGAACACTATGACTAAGCTCAACGGGACTTCTAAGCAGTGTGTTAACATTTGATACGATGAAACGAATATTTTGGGTCCCCAAGAACTAAATATAAGGTAGATTTCTAACGAATTATACATCGAAACGAAATTAAATCGAAATAAAATTTACAGTGTGTGACAATGGTATTGTAGTTTAGTGAAGGCAACAAGAAGGATATGGTTCTTGGCTCATCCTCATTGAGGGGGAGTGATCATCAAATGAATAATATGGACAATGACTGTTCAAATTTCAAAAAAGCTGCAAGAAAAAAATGAAAGAAGAAAAGAGCAATAGCAAAGTCTGGGTGCTCATATTATAACACAGTTACAGAAAGAAAACTAATGCAGATTGCACGTTATTTTTCAGAAAATGAACTCTGATGTTCTGATAAAAGGCAGTTCAACATCAAAGATTTTTCAATAGATTTTCTTTCTTCTCGATAAAAGGAAGATGTTCTCCCGTTAATACAAGTAATAATCAAGCTTCCAAGTCAGTGCACTTACTTCAGATGAACACTTTTGTCTTGTGAAGATCATTCCTTCAAATCAGGCACGATCTTGAGGGGGAGTAATGAGAGAGATGACCCTGGCCAAGTCAGCTTAGCTTTACATATCAGCCAAGGCCAAGGCTGAGCTGTCCAAAGCACACCATATGAAGGATCCCTAACTCAGCAAAATCTCAGCAGCAGTGCATACCCATGGATTCCCGGTAGAGCAAGTCTCTATTACCGGGAAACCAAGAGTAATCAGCAGCAGCACCAATGCAGGTCACCAACTGATGTGTCCATGTAGTATAGTTGTGGTTCAAGGCTGTGTTTCATCATGGATTTGTGTCACATTGTATCATGTCTAATGTCAGTGTATTACTCCTATAAATAGGAGACATTTGTAGTTCATTTATATCTTGAAATCATCCAATAAAGTTGAGAGAAGTTTCTTCCATAGTTGCTGGTTTGAGAGTCGTGTGAGAGATCCCTTCTTTACTAAAGCACCCTTGCTTTACCAGAAATAGAAGAATAAAATCCATCACTTAAAACATCTCTGTTAGATCTGTTCAAACTCAAATTAGATTTGTTTAGTTTCAAATTAGCTTTAGTTTGTGATTTTCAACAAAAACAATAGGTGAACATGTTTTTATTAAGTTTTCATATCAGTTTCTAGGCAGAACACACAATGCACCAAGAACATCCTGAACCGGTGGGAGACCGATATACCTGCCGGCTCACCAGTGGTCATACCGGCTTATGCAAATTTTATGCAGAAGGGTTAGTCAAAAATCCACGAGCCTCAGAGATTAAGGAAGTTATCCAAGGTTATATCACGCAAGGTAATTCGCTACGTAATTAATGAAAATGCAGGGGTTTTCCAAATATCACAAGTTCATGCATGCCTAGATTTTATATCTCACGAAGATGGCCCATTTCACTCAATCATTTTCACACGATGATAGTTGGACATGCCACAATTTAAACGATGAGATGGCGTCACAAGTCAAGCATAATACTAATCATTAGCACGAAAGAGTCAAAGAAAACCACATATGCATCCTAGCAAAGACAATCAAGTGTGCAACGCTTAAACACCAACCTTGGTTCAAAAAGGACTTTCGGGGTTCGTAACGACCATAGGTTCAAACAAAAACTGATAGACACCAAAAACTAGGTACTGGAGCATCATGGTTTTGTAGGGATTCATTTCCGGCACCTATACAAAAACAAGCCAACATATGGCTTCGACTTCCCCAACTAACACCAAGCATCAAAAACAAAATCACAAACAGCCACACTCCCTTTTTCTTTCACACCTCAACCAACATCATCAATGTTCCTCCGCCGGCACATCCGCCGGTACATCCACCGACTCATCTTCCTCTACATCTTCAAAGACCACCCCCAATCTTTCTTCCTCCCTTCCAATCAACCAACGTAGTCCCTCAGAATTTTGTTTTGCGTCTTGCCTTGAGTATCCAGCTTCTTCTCAATCTTAATTTGCCTCTTTCGCACATGCTCATGTTTCTCGTACAAGTTGTCCTGCCTAGCCACTATAATCTCAAACCATTGCTCATTCCGGTCCGCCTGACCCCTCGCCGTCGGTCTTGATTCTGCAAGCTCTGCCAAATCTACCGAGTGGGACAATGACTTGCTCTTCTTTACTGATGAAAGGGTGATCGCACCCGGGGTTCCAGGAACCAATTTGTCAGTATTCTTTGGCTTGCAACCGGCAAGCATGCACAAACACGTAATCATGGCAGGAAAGGGTATATTTCCAGCTGTAGCACCCTTAAATCGAAACAATTTCATCTGCTCCCAAATAAACAAAGCCCAATCCACTACCTCCTCACCAGAACCAAATGTAAAAAGCAGGTCACCATTAGTTTCTACCAGAGTTTTGTCTCGACAATAAGGACTAAGATTGTACGAAATGATTTTATTTCTTAACATGTACAACTCATTAAGTCCTCCAATAGTATACTGATTGAAATGAGGGTTGAAACCATTTTCCTCATCCGTAAGGGTTTCGATGACGTGGTTGAGACTTTTGTTCCACAAGGGTGAAGGGTAGGTGATGGTGTTAGGTTGTGGCCTAGTATAATGTAAGTAACGTGCAATCACGTCTGGGGTAATCGTTACAGTGATTCCCGCCACAAAAGAGTCAATCACAAAACCATCTTGCACTTCCATATTTTCATTAAATGAAGTCACGAGTGCAGGTCTATACCCATCAATTTGTTGGCAAAAGAAAATTAAACCTTGCGATGCCAGTGTCTGCATGATAGGGTTTGCCTCGAGAGTTGCTCTATCCACCTGTCTCTCACATTTGAAGTTCCTCGACCCCATCTTTTTAATCCACAACTTCTTTTCTTTCGTTTTGTTTGCTTCGGCATCCGCCTTAGCTTTCTTGGCACGCTCAACAGCCTCTGTTTCCATATCCATTTCCTCCACAACAACTGAGGATTCAACTATTACCTCCTTTCCCTTCTCCTTACGGGTGGCCTTGGTCTTCAAACGAGCCATTCTCCATATTCACAACAATAATCTAGAACAAATGCACAGATTTTGAACCAATCTCACCAAAATTACCTGAACTTACTGAGCCAATGTGTACCAAACGTAGCAGCTCAAAATCGCCTCCACCCAAGGTCAATAATCGAGTTTTGAGGAAGTTAGGGTTAAAGAAAATCGAATTTGGGATGTATTGAGGTAGGGAGAAAAGCTTTAGGGTGTGTTAATGGTGGTTAGGGTTTTGGTAATGGGGGGGGGGAAAGAAGGATTTTGGGTAGAGGAATGGAGAGATAGAGATTTGAGGGATGGAGATGTGTTTTAGGTTTTTTCGGACGTTTTTCACAGGGTGAGAGTTTCGTCGGGTTGAGAGAGATGAGAGGGATGAGTGATATGAACTGACACAGCCCACTATATTTTTTTTAAACAATTCCCAGTCACGACCGGTCGGCGTAATATGGTGTACCGGTCGACGAAACATTTTTCCAAAAACTGGTACCTTCTGCAATCCCACGACCGGTCGACACAATTTGGCGTACCGTTCGACGAAAACATTTTCCCAAGTTGGTACTTTCTGCATTATGGCGACCAGTCTACCCCATACCTGTGTACCGGTCTAAGCATGTATTTTTTCAAAAATTTCCAAATTCCCAGCAAAATTCACTTCCACAAACCATTTCCAACACTCTGTTCATTTATTACACTCCCACGCCACATCGAATCTCCAAAACACCGGTCATATCAAGAGGTAAACCAAGAAATGGGTACGACACGGTTTCAAAATAGGTCAAAGGATAGTTATGTGGTCAATATCATACAAAGATGGCCTCGTATCATAACCATGGTTAATGTAAATGCAATGCACACACAATTATCTAAGTTACGAATGAAGCACAATGTGGTACACAACATGCGAGTATGAGTGAAGATGACGATGAAAGAATTATATGACATGTCCCAAAGTATAAATCACCACATAATGACTTGTGTACCTAGGACATCCCAACAATTTCAATCAAAACAAAGTGAAATGCAACATGTTTGATATATGGCTCGTACAACAATTCCTTTGTCTCATGGCAAGTGGATAAAAGAGTGCATAAGTAATGAACAAACCACATTGTCGGTACGAACCAACCCCCAACTTGAAGGTTGCTCGTCCCGAACAACAGAAAAGAATAAAAGAATTTGAAGAAAGAAATAGTACCGACAATTGTAGGTTAGTAGCGACATATAACTTCCTTGCTATGCTTGTATCATGTAGATCTTGCAAAAGACACTACAACCACATGCAAACCAAGGCAAACACAAGTAATTATAAACTTCCGTAATTTCCGGGTAGACTTCTACTCAACAGGTTGCCTCCTTTATTTTTATAGGAGAGCCCCAATCGAATTTCAAAGTCATCCATACTCAAAACGGAAGGTTGGAGGTCTCTCATCCCCCTGGATTTAACGTCTCCTAGACGTAGCTAGTTTGTATTCTAATTATTAAGAATAGTGTTAGTATTTGGTTCTACTTCTTCATATACGGGATCGACAAGCTCCTCAATGATTTCATCCGTGTTGAAGTTTTCAAGAAACGGTTTAAGTCTTTGCCCGTTTACTTTAAAAATATTAGGAGAGCCCGGTTGGGCAATGTCGATGGCTCCGTGGGGATAAATATGATGGACTATGTAAGGTCCCACCCATCGCGAGCGTAATTTCCCAAGAAACAAATGCAACCGTGAATTGTAGAGTAACACTTTTTGACCAATGACAAACTCCTTTCGATGGATGTTTTGATCATGAAACTGTTTAACCTTTGCTTTATAAATCTTGGAGTTTTGATAAGCATCGTTCCTTATTTCTTCCAATTCACTAATTTGCAATTTCCGGTGAGCCCCGACATCCGGCAAGCGACTGTTCAATGATTTTATGGCCCAATAGGCCTTGTGTTCAACCTCCACGGGTAAATGACACGCTTTGCCATAGACTAACCGGTATGGAGAGCCTCCCAAAAAAGTCTTATAAGCGGTCCTATATGCCCACAAAGCATCCGTGAGATGTAAGGACCAATCTTTTCGATCCGGGTTCATTGTTTTTTCGAGAATATGTTTAATCTCTCGGTTTGCTAACTCCGCTTGACCGTTGGTCTACGGGTGGTAAGCCGTAGAGATTTTATGAGTGATAGCATATTTTTTCATTAGTGCCGCAAAAATCTTGTTACAAAAATGGGTCCCTTGGTCACTAATTATCGCGCGTGGCATACCAAACCTTGACAAAATATTTTCTTTCATAAAAGAGATGACCACCTTATGGTCATTGGTTTTAGTAGCCATGGCCTCAACCCACTTAGAAACATAGTTGACAGCTAGGAGGATGTATAGGTAACCGTGAGAATTCGGGAAAGGACCCATGAAGTCAATGCCCAAACAATCGAATATCTCAATGGTAAGATGGGCGACAATGGCATCATGTTCCTTCTAGTGACACCCCCTAACTGTTGACATCTTTCGCATGATTCAAAAAAATTACTCGCATCTCTAAAAAGAGTAGGCCAATAGAAACGCATTGAATAATTTTCGCTGCGGTCTTCTTGGCCGAGAAATGACCCCCACAAGCTTCGGAATGACAAAAAGTTAGAACATCATGTTGATCAACATTCGGAATGCAACGTCTAACTATTTGATCCGAGCAGAATTTGAACAAATATGGGTCATAAAAAACATACCCCCTCACTTCAAATAAAAAGCATCGGGTGTCTTGCACCGACCAATGTTCCGGCAATTTCCCCGTTACAAGATAGTTTGCGATATCCGCGTACCAAGGACAATTTGAGACACCAAAAAGGTGTTCATCGGGGAAAGTTTCGGAAATTGGTAGAGAAGAATGATCATGAAATTACAGGCGCGACAAATGGTCGGCCACGACATTTTCGACTCCCTTTTTATCTTTTATCACAATATCGAATTCTTGCAAGAGAAGAATCCAATGAATAAGTCTCGCTTTGGCATCTTGTTTTGCCAATAAATGCTTCAAAGCCGCGTGGTCCGTGTATACCACGATAGGAGAACCAATGAGATACGAGCGAAATTTGTTAAGAGCAAATACAACCGCCAACAATTCTTTTTCGGTGGTGGTGTAGTTGACTTGAGCTTCATTTAGTGTTTTGCTCGCATAGTGAATCACGCATGGTCCTTTATCTCCCCTTTGTCCAAGGACCGCCCCGATTGCATAATCACTTGCATCACACATTAGTTCAAAGGGCAAGTCCCAATTAGGTTCTTGGACAATAGGAGGCGATGTAAGCATGGCCTTGAGAGTCTCAAAATATGATTTGCATTCCTTCATCCACTCAAATGGTATATCTTTGCCCAATAAGTGACAAAGTGGACGAGAAATAGCACTGAAATTTTTCATGAAGCGCCGGTAAAAACCGGCATGACCAAGAAATGATCGTATGTCCTTAACAAATTTTGGAATAGGTAGATTCGAGATGAGTTCTCTTTTTGCTTTATCTACCTCAATTCCACGGGTTGAAACTACATGCCCCAAAACAATTCCTTCACGAATCATGAAGTGGCACTTTTCCCAATTGAGTACCAACTTCATCTCCTCACATTGCTTAAGCACTCGATCAAGATTATTCAAGAAAGACTCGAATGAATCTCCAAGGACGGAGAAATCATCCATAAATACTTCCACTATATCCTCTCTCATATCGGAAAAAATTCCGAGCATGCATCGGGAGAAAGTACCCGGTGCATTGCACAACTCAAAGGGCATGCGTCGGAATGCATAGGTACCAAATGGACAAGTGAAAGTAGTTTTTTCTTCATCCTCTAATGACATTTTAATTTGGTTATAGCCGGAATAACCATCCAAGAAGAAATAAAAGGAATGACCCGCTACCCTTTCCAAAATTTGGTCAATGAAAGGAAGTGGGAAGTGGTCTTTCCTAGTGCTACTATTCAATTTCCAGTAATCCACACATACTCACCATCCAGAGGCAATTCGGGTGGGAACAAGTTCTCCCCGTTCGTTTTGTACTACGGTCACCCCCGCCTTTTTGGGTACGAATTGTATTGGGCTCACCCACTTAGAATCAGAGATAGGATAAATTATTCCGACATCCAAGAGTTTAATAATTTCTTTTTTCACCACATCATGCATGTTAGGATTTAATCTCTTTTGCGGTTGCCGTGACGTCTTCACATCGTCTTCGAGAAAAATACGATGGGTACAAATAACTGGATCTATGCCATGTAAATCGGCAATAGTCCAACTAATTTCCCCTCGTCGAGATTTTAGCAATGATATCAATCTAATCTCTTGATCTTCTTCCAAAGTGGAAGAGATCACCACCGAATATGTTTCTTCTACCCCAAGATATGCATATTTTAAATGTTCGGGTAGTTCTTTTAATTCGAGCGTAGGGGCTTGTACACTAAAGGGTAGTGACAATCCCTTAGACTCGGGAAGTTCCTCAAATTTTGGAGTCCATGAATCGACTCCATAAACCTCCTCAAGTTCCTCATCAAGTAAAGCATTTAGAAATTTGACCTCCATCGACTCAAGAATTGATATCCCATTGGAAGTAAGACACATCTCAAGAGGGTCTTTATAGAGCATCGAGCCAACATGGTCTTGCACTATAGACTCTATCATGTTCACCTCGTGAACCTCCTCATCGTCTCCCATTTGACTTCCCACATTAAAAATGTTGAGCTCTAAGGTTATATGACCAAATGTGAGTTTCAATAACCCATTTCGGCAATGAATGATGGCATTAGAAGTTGCCAAGAATGGTCGGCCGAGAATGATTAGGATTTGGGATGATTTAGCGATGGGAGCAATAGGACAAGTATCTAGAACAACAAAATCCACCGGATAGACAAAATTGTCTACCTGAACCAATACGTCTTCGACCACTCCCTTTGGTACTCTCACACTCCTATCGGCAAGCTGTAAAGTCACAGTGGTTGGCTTCATGTCACCAAGTCCGAGTTGTTGGTAAACGGAAAAGGGCAAAAGGTTAACACTAGCCCCGAGATCAAGTAGAGCTTTTCACATTTATTACCCCCAATACTAATCAAGATTGTAGGACAACCGAGGTCCTTATATTTCGGGGAAACATTTGTTTGAAGAATGGAGCTCACTTGCTCGGTCAATAATACTTTTTTGTGCACATTCAACTTCCTCTTCACCGTACAAAGATCTTTCAAGAATTTGGCATGGGAAGGGATTTGTTTAATAACATCAAGCAAAGGTATGTTCACCTTTACTTGTTTGAACAACTCAAAGATATCATCATGAAATTGACCCTTAGACTTGGGTGCAAGTCTATGAGGGAAAGGAGCCACCGTAGGATGTAATGGAGCAACAAGATCATCTTTATCAACCTCAGAAGATGTATTTTCATCCGGAATAGGTACATCCGAAGGTAGAGAGAGAAGATTCGATGGATGTTTAGGTGGTGGGACCTCCGGAGCATTTAACACTTTCCCGCTCCTAAGAGTGATAATTGATTTGGCTTGCTCATGAACATTTGGAGGATTTGGATTCGAAGAAGAAGAACCCAAGAAATGTTGGCCTTGTGGGTTCATGATGGGTTGCGAAGGAAGTTTTCCTCGTTCTTATTGTAACGAGCTCACTGTAGTAGTAAGCTTCGTCACTTGACTTTTAAGGTCTTCGATGATTGATGCTTGATTTTTCATGAAAGTTAAGATAACATCGTCATCATTTCTTTTGTGGGGTGGATTATATGCATTAGAACCCCCAGAATGTCCTTGTGGAATAAACTGGAATTGATTTTGTTGATTCGGAGCATATTGGAACTGATTTTGTTGATTTTGAGGTGGGTACCGGTTTGGTACAAAATTTTGACTTTGAAATCCGGGTGGTGCATTGTATTGAGGTTGGGGTGGTAAAGATTGGGATCCCATGGGGGGTCCTTAGTCGGTATTTTCCCAACTCAACCTTGGGTGGTTCCTCCAACTTAGATGGTAACCCCCGGATAATGGATGATTCCTCGGAAAATTGTTAATAGAATTAACATCCGCTTGTTCTGTTATAGAGAGTAGGTCCTTAACTACCGGCAATGATGGACAAAGCGCGGTAGCATGTCCTATGGTATCGCATATGGCACATGCCTCCTCTGTTATCGCAACAGTGGCAACCGGGTTGAGTTTGTTCAAGTCAAAGTTTTCCAATTTGCGACTCAGCTTAGCCACATTCAAAGATAAATCATCATGGTCTTTCAAGATATATTTTCCCCCAAAATGGTGACCATGGACCGTAGGAGGTTGAGAACGGTCATCAGATCAGAATAGTCCCAAGATTGGGTATTCTCAGCAAGGAAATCAAAATAATCCAATGCTTGGGTTGGGTCTTTGTCCAAGAATTCCCTATTACACATCATATCAATGATTTGTCTGTTCTTTGAGAAATTCCCTCGTAGAAATATCCAACTATTTGTGCATGGTCAAAACCATGATGAGGGACAGCGTTGAGGAGGTCCTTGAACCTCTCCCAACATTCGCCAAATGATTCACCCTCTTTTTCACAAAAAGAAGTGATAAGTTTCTTTAGGGCACGAGTGCGATGCAAGGGAAAATATTTCTTGTAGAATTCTTCTTGGACGATTCCCCAACTTGTTATGGATTGAGACTTAAGTGAATTTAGCCAAGTTTTGGCTTGATCTTTCAATGAGAATGGAAATAGCTTCATCCGAGCAGATTCAAGCTGTAGAGGATTGTTGCAAATGGTGCTTACAATTTCCTCAAAATCGCGTACATGAAGGTACGTTTGCTCGGTATGCATCCCATGAAAATGGGGTAGCATTTGAAGATGTGGTGGTTTAACGGTGAAGACATTTTGACCATTTGTCGCCGGTACAACTATGCATGATAATTGTGTGACACAAGTCGGATTGAGATAATCACGCATAGTACGAGCCGGTGGCACAACCGCATTGGTATCATCTTCGGCCATTGGGTCGAGAGGGGGAGTTTGATTTCGCACTATTCTATGCGTTTGGTCATGAGCGTAACCGTACATATACCAATGACCTCCTCTCAAGCATTTTTGGCGCTGTTGCTGGGGAGGCGACGTCTAATCTTTATTTCACTTCTCTTTGAAACCAAAAACCCCAAAAATACTTACGCCCTCGATGTGTATTTAAATAACGAGGTAGCCCGAAGTGTAGGGCTAGGGTGTGCGTGGCATAATACTCGGGAAGTCCGAGGTCGATTCCACGGGGAGGAAATCTTCTAATGCTTTGATAATATTTCTTCTTGGAATTTTAATTGTTTGAGGCTATAAGTAGCCAACTGAAATTTTATGGGAATTGTTTTAACTTGAACTATAGCAATGTTTAGGAAATTTACTTACGTTAAAAATGGATATGGTCATGGACTTGACTATCCTAACTCAAGGGTATCAAATGTCTCCAATTACTCAATGGAATAAAACATTATGCACATTAGTTAGAGGATGAGATGAGTTATGATTCCTCTAACATGGTCCTTAAATCAAACCCAAAGGATGACATAGCACCAAGCATTGGTTGTGACAAGGAGTTGTCCCCAACCAATCAAAGTGATAACAATCCTTTGTTTTGACCAAAAGTAGAAGAAAGAATCACAACAAACCTTAAACCCTAACCATGATAATGGAGAACATCCTAGACCCCATGAGCCATGGATAATCTAGTCCATGACCTTCCCGTATGAACTACTCACTCATTGCCATAAAAGAAAAGAAATAAACACTTAGAAGGAAAGATTGCATTTAAGAACAAAAATGCTAATGATGAAGTTGAGAATCAAAGTTACAAACTTACTTGAACTACTTACAAGATTACCAAATCAGAAGCCAGGAATGCAAGCCAAAATCTGTCCAGAAAAACTGCTCCTCTTGAGAGCACAAAATGAAGAACTATGAACTAGAGAGATAGAGAGCTAAGTTGGAATGAGAATAATGTTCCTAAGTCTCCTAAGTGAATCTAATACTCCCAAGACAAAAGTGAAGTAAATTGCATGCTTCCCACGAAATCCCAGGGAAAACATTCCCCCAAATTCATATTTCCAAAGTTGTCCCCTCCACTCACAAATAAAAAACAATAAAAGATCTGTCAGAATTTCCCAGGCGGCGACCGGTCGACGCCTTTTGGTGTACCTGTCGAGCTTACTTTGGTGCTTCTCTAAAAGTTGGAGACCGGTCTACGTAATATGGTCGACCGGTCGAGAGTACTTTGGAGCTTCTCTGAAATTGGGCGACCGGTCTACGACATACCAGTCGACCGGTCGTGAAGGAGGGTTTTGAGAATTTTGTTTACTTCATCAATTCATGGCACAAAGAGAAACTTTCTGTTTTTCCTCGACCGGTCGAGACCCAGTTAAATGTGTCATCAACATGATGAACATTGGCAACCTCATGTCGAGCTTCTCCAAATCAATTCAGGATTCAATAAACTTCTAACAACCACCATTTAACCTGCAAATCTTTACTACACATGGAACACTACCAAGCATAATATCAAATGGAATAACAAGAATAATAACGGTTAAACCACCTCCGAATTAAGGGAGAATTTGGCCTAGAATATACAATATTCTCGTCTAATCATTAGTCCAGCCAAAATCCAGAGAAAATGATCAACCGGCTTATCGTTCGGTATACCGGCCGACATAACGGTCCGGTACCAGTCCGGCTACTGGTCCAGGAAAATGAGAATTTTCACCAAAGGTTGGTTCTAGGATATCCTAATTGGATTAGAGGTTGTTAAAAGGTCGAAACCCTAGAACTTAAGGTTAACACTAATAACCTTAAGATTTTTAAACGTTTTAAAAGAAATCTTAACAACAAGGGATTTAGGGAAGAATTTTCTAAAAGTTTAATGGTACTTCCTGATGTGCCTAAGTTATTGTGGGAATTCAATTAGAAATTATTTGGGATCAAAAGGGCAATCATAGCCCTATGTAATCTGCCGCTATATTACTTATCCATCTTCCGCATGCCAGTGGCTGTTGCAAAAAAAATTGAAGGAATTCAAAGAATTTTTTTTGGAAAGGTGACTGCTCTACCAGCAAGCTCTGCTGGATCAAATGGAGCAATATCTCTAAACCCTTAAACTCGGGAGGCCTTGGTGTCAAGAATCTAACCTTACACAATCATTCCTTGCTGTTGAAGTGGTGGTGGAGATTCATTAAAGAGGACAACTCTCTCTGGTCTAAAACCTTTGCTCTTATTCATGGGACCATTAACCCCATCGATTGGCCTTCTTTACCATCAAACTCCAGGCCATCCAGAGTATGGGCCGCCATCTGCAATTTGCCGCATTACTCTACTTTCATCAGAGAGATCATCGCTGAGGGATTTTCGTGGAAGCTTGTTTCGGGCAATATGATTAGCTTCTGGGATCATAAGTGGCTGAACGCTGCGACTCTACGACACTCTTTCAATCGACTCTTCCTTCTAGCTCGATCAAGAAATAGCTCAGTGGCCAGCTTAATTCCTGCAATCACGGCAAACAACCCTTCTGCAATTTTCCGGCGTCCTCTGCGGGATTGGGAGGAGATTCAATGGGACACCATCAGAGAGTTGATAGCGGGTAAGCATATCTCTAGCGGGAGTGACTATATTTCTTTCAAATGGGAATCGGATGGGCGCTACTCGGTGAAAGAAATCTACAGTATTATGGCTGCTAATAATCAATCCGCGGACGAATCAACTATTATTTGGGACTCTATCGCGCCACCAAAAACTCTTCTGTTTGCATGGTTTGCATCTAATGACGCTATCCCCATGGCAGAATTCCTTCAAATACGTAGGATCTATCCTCCAAACATGCATCCTCAAGTGTGTCCTTTATGCTGCTCCAACTCGGAATCGGCGGTTAATCTTTTTTTGCACTGCTCAACCTCATGGCTAATCTGGACTTCCATCTTAAGATTGTGGAACATCTGTTGGGTAGTTCCTCGGGACGTATTATCTTGCTTCAAATGGTGGAGGGTGGCTGTCAAAAAATCTAATGCGAGGCCCATCTGGAGATCAATGTTTTACTGTACTATATGGTCTATCTGGATCTCTAGAAACAACATCTTATTTAGAGGGGACGGTTGCGATACTTGCAGCATTGTCGATGGTATTATGTTCAAGGCTTCGCTGTGGGCCAAAGGCAGAGACGACCCATCATTCGTGAGTATAAACCAATTCTTGTATAACCATACCACCATTTATTCTATCACTACCTGAAACTCTAGTTCGGATGCTATTTTTGAGTCATTGTTGTTTCTTCTTTTTGGGTTCGTTCTTATGGGTGTAAGGTCCTCCCTTATCACCTTTTCTGTATCTTTGCCATTTACATCTCTGTAAATGGGCTATCTATATAATTACGTTTTCCAAAAAAGAAAGTATAGACTTAGTGTCAAGCCCGTTCTATTTACATTAATTAACTTAATTATTGATATTAATATTTGATTTATAATGTGGATGAAGATTATAAATTGTAAAGGATTGTAAAGAAGGGTTAAGTGGAGCATAAATAAGTTTAAGAATTTAAATTGTAAATGGTTTAGTAGGTAGAGGATGTCTAGTGTAATTTTTAAGGGCTTATGTGAGAAACATGGTTCTAGTGGAGGGTAGTGTGGTCTTTTGGATAAAAAATCTGATTTGGGGTAGGGATCCTTG
>NMUG010000528.1:0-21724 GCA_002855965.1 Monotropa hypopitys | reverse complement strand
ATAGGGTTGTTAATCTCTTTGATCATATGTCGACAATTATATTGGCACATATGATGCTTGGAGCGATGGCACTCTAAGTGTTTGATAAATTGTCTAAATGAAATTATTTTCCTAAATGAAGTCTAAATTGTGTCCTATTGAATATCAAAGGATTCACCTTCCAAATGATGGTCTTGACACGACTTAGTTTGTGTTGGAGAAGTTCGTAGTCATTTTAAGTCTAGATAAATCTATAACTAATGGTTCGACCTTTCTTTTGAGTTAGTATTCGACAATAACTTAGGATGAAAAATCAAAAGCAAAGGCCGAGCATCCTTCTGCTCTCTACCACTTAGCAAAACAAAACTTCTTTTCCAAGCTAATTCTCTAGACTCCACATTTTCCCTGTGGACCGACCTCGGACTTGCCGCTCTACTAGTTAGAGTTGTATTTCCCTGTCTATAAATTATTAATGCATAACCAAGGACTTTTCCGTTAATCAACGACTGGGAAAGTCTCGTTATCAATAAGCTTTGTATTTCTTTTGCCACTTACCAGCTTACAGGAGAAGCCACCCAGTGGTGGAGTTCCATTATTGAGATGAGGCATACCAATCTTCTTGCCAGTGGGGATGCTGACCCACAGGTTATCTTGGATCCGATTTGTTCTATGACATGGGCAGACTTTCATGCTATTTTCGAAGGGTAGTATTTTCCAGAGAGTTACAGGGAGCATCTCAGCGAGTAGTTCGAGCACTTAGAGCAGGGGACGATGACGGTGTCCCAGTATGCCTTGAAATTTCAGGTGTTGTTCCGTTTGCGACAGACCTAGTCGGTTCAGAGGAGAGAAAGTGCAAAAGGTTCGAGAAGGGTCTTCACCCTTCGGTCCAGCGGTTGGTGATGAGTCATCGGATCAAAGTCTTTGCAGATATTGTTGACTGCGCTAGGGTGATTGAGCTTAAGAGGGATCATTAGCAGAGAGATTCAGCTCAAAGAGCGAAGGTGTAGGAACCACGTAGACAGGCTTCCAATTCTAGTTCATCCTCAGGCAGCTTTGGGAAGAAACAGTAGCGGGACTAGTCCAGCTTTTCTAGAGGTCAGTGGTCGCAGGCCAATGCATGTTCGGTTCAGAATCCCATCATTTGTCACCGTTGTGATCAGCCAGGCCACATCTGGTCAGAGTGTAAGGCTACAATTTGTTTCGCGTGTGTCCAGGCGGGCCACATAGCCAGAGATTGTCAGAGAGGAGCAGGTGATCGTGGTAATGCGAAATCACAGCAACAGTTGCAGCAGCAGCGGGGTGGACTGTATCGTCCGCAGTAATCAGGACCATCTGGTTCGGTTCAGGCATCTCGTACTGGAGGAGTTCCGACTCCTACCAGGCCTACTCAGTAGTTTCAGCCGAGAGGAGGTTATCAGCAAGGCCCGACGGCTCAGGGTAGAGTTTTTGCCATTCCAGCGACTTCTACTCCTCTTGTAGCTCATCAGCAGCCAGAATCCTCAGTTGTGCGGGGTATGTTTCTCATTTATAATTCTTGGGCAAATATGTTGTTTGATTCTCGTACATCGCATTCATTCTTAGCTGCATCAATCGCTCGTGCTTTGGAGTTGGACTTGGACATTCTGGATCCACCGTTGTTTGTCGACACTCCTGTCGGAGGCCGTGTTCGTCTAGACCGAGTGTGCAGGAATTGTGAACTGACTCTTGAGGACCACAGATTTATCTTCGATTTTGTTATTCTGGGAATGTCTGGATTCGATATGATTCTAGAGATGGATTAGTTCTCTACCTTCCACGCCCATATTGATTGTCATCGGTGCCGAGTGCGATTGTTTTCTCCCGAAGGAGTTTATTTCTATGTGTATGGCGACCGAAAGGAGTCTATCGACTATTTATTGTATGATCCGAAGGAGCGCGATTCAGTTAGTTGTATGTTGGCCAGTCTCAGTCTCGACGACGATTCCTCTCTACGTGGAGAGCTACCTCCAGTTGTTTGCGAGTTCCCAGATGTATTTCATACAGAGTTGTCCGGTTTTCCACCTAGGCGAGAGGTGGAGTTCTCCATCGATTTGTTGCCCGGTACGTCTCCGATTTCGGTACCACCTTATAGATTCGCGCCAGTGGAGTTGCGGGAGCTGAAATCCCAGTTACAGGAGCTCTATGAGTTGGGCTTCATCCGGCCTAGTTCTTCACCTTGGGGTGCGCCATCGTTATTTGCAAATAAGAAGGACGGTTCATTGTGGTTGTGCATTGACTATATGAAATTGAATCGGGTTACTATAAAGAACAAATATCCGATGCCGAGGATTGATGATCTATTTGACCAGCTTTGTGGTTCCACGTGTTTCTCAAAGATTAATTTGCGTTTTGGTTACCATCAGTTGCTTGTTCGGGCAGAAGATATTCTGAAGATAGCATTTCATACTCGTTACGGTCACTACGAGTTTGTTGTCATGCCATTCGGCTTGACAAATGCTCCAGCAACGTTCATGGATCTCATGAACCGTATTTTCTATATTCACCTCGATCGCTTCATAGTGGTATTCGTTGACGACCTTCTCATTTATTTTGCCTCAGAGAAAGAGCATCACGTTCATCTTCGGGTCGTGTTGGAGTTGTTGCGAGAGCATCACTTATATGCCAAACTTAGCAAATGTGAGTTTTGGATTTTGGAGGTGAAGTTCCTCGGTCATGTCGTATTGCGAGGGGGGGGGGTCGGTTGATCCTAGCAAGGTTGATGCTGTCTATTTGTGGCCGCATCCGCAAAGTGTGTTCGATGTTCGTAGTTTTCTTGGGCTAGCCGATTATTATCGACGTTTTGTTTTGGATTTCTCTCTATTAGCCGTGCCTATGACTCGCTTAACCCGAAAGGGTATTCCGTTCACTTGGAATGACTCGTGTGAGATAGCTTTTGAGGAGCTGAAGAGGAGATTGACTTCGGTACCGATCCTTATTGTACCTGAGGGAGGAGTAGGCTACTCCGTCTATTGCGATGCTTCTCACGACGGTTTGGGATGTGTCTTGATGCAAGAAGTTTAAGTCGTTGCTTATGGTTCGAGGCAGTTGAAGACGCATGAGAAGAATTATCCGACACATGATTTGAAGCGTGCCGCTATCGTATTTGCACTAAAAATGTGGAGAAATTATCTGTATGGCAAAAAATTCGAAGTATTCTCGGATCACAAGAGCTTAAAGTATTTGTTCACGCAGAAGGAATTGAACTTACATCAGAGGCGATGGATGGAGAATTTGGAGGATTACGACTTCGAGCTACATTATCATCTGGGTAAGGCTAACATTGTGGCCGACGCGTTGAGTCGAAAATCATGTCATCTTGCTAGTCTAGCCATGCATGGTTGGAGGTCCATGGAGGACTTGGGTCCGTTCGTATTGCATGCCAAAGAAGTTGGGATTCAAGCCACGTTGTGCAATTTAGCTATTGATTCAGAGTTATCACGTTGGGTTGTTGAGGCACAAGCCGGTGATTCAAAGACTGCAGAGTTACGGGCAAAATTTCTTAATGGAGATGCGCATCAAGGATGGATGATTCATGCTGATACTAGTTTGCATTTCTGTGGCTAGTTATTTGTTCCTTCATCTTTCCGTAGAGGTATCCTATACGAGTTTTTTCATTTGCCGTTAGCTGTTCATCCAGGAGGCACGAAGATGTATCACGATCTTAGGCGCCAGTTTTGGTGGCCAGGAATGAAGAGGGATGTTGCCGTGTTCATCTCCAAATGCCTTACTTGCCAACAAGTGAAGGCCGAGAATCAATGCCCTGCAGGTTTGCTTCAGCTGTTGCCTATTGCCGAGTGGAAATGGGAGCACGTAACAATAGATTTTGCTTCGGGTTTTCCTAGATCGCCGGGTGGTCAGGATGCTATTTGGATTATTGTCGACCGTTTGACGAAGACCACCCACTTTCTATCTATTCGAGTTGCTCAGTGTGTCGATTCTTTGAGTCGGTTATATATTCGTGAGATCGTTCGACTTCATGGAGTGCCATCTTCTATTGTGTCTGATCAGGATCCCAGGTTCACTTCCAGATTTTGGCATAGTTTGCAGACTTCGCTTGGGTTAAAGCTCATGTTCAGTACCGCGTTTCACCCTCAAATAGATGGCCAGTCTGAGCGTACTATTCAGATTCTAGAAGACATGTTGCGTGCCTGCGTGTTAGATTTCCAGGGGAGTTGGGTTGATCACCTACCTTTGATAGAGTTCGCGTACAACAACAGCTTCCATTCGAGTATTGGGATGGCACCATTCGAGGCTTTGTACGGTAGGCCTTGCCGTTCTCCAGTTTGTTGGCTTGATGTGGGAGAGTCCGCTATCATTGGTCCCGAGATGACGCAGCTGATCACGAAGAAAATCAAGACCATTAGACAAAGATTACATACGGCCCAAAGCAGCTACAAAAGCTATGTGGATCGACGTCGTACTACCTTATCATTCGAGATTGGTGACCACGTTTTCTTGAAAGTTTTGCCTCGCCGTGGCATTGCACGTTTTGGGAAGAAAGGAAAATTAACTCCACGTTTCGTTGGCCCATTCGACATCATAGAAAAGATGGAAGAAGTTGCATATCGACTTGCTTTGCCATCAAACATTTCGAATGTCCACGATGTTTTCCATGTTTCAACGTTGCGAAAGTAGGAGCCCGATCCTTCACACGTCATAAATTGGTCCAACGTTGAGATCGAATCCGATGTTTCCTATGAAGAGAAACCCATTCGTGTCCTAGACTCGCGAGAGCAAGTGTTGCGAGGGAAGACCATTCCACTCTTGAAGGTATTATGGAGCAATCATGGAGTTGAAGAAGCGACTTGGGAAAGAGAGGATGAAATTCACGCAAAATTTCCAGAATTGTTTTAATTGTTTGTAGTGATTGGCATTTGTTTCTACATTTTGTACTCCCACCGTAGTTAATTTCGGGGACGAAATTCTTTTAAGGTGATTGAGATGTAATGACTCGAATTTCTATATTGTTTTCCGGATTTAAAATCGTACCTTAGATTGATTTCCATATATTGGATTCCTTATCGAACTTGTTTTCGTCTTGATAATATGGTCCCGGGATGCCTTTGTACCCTTATACATCGTTTGACTTGAGTTCGAAACGTTTCGGGGTGGTTCGGAACCCTCATTTCAGTCCTTTTTATAAGTTTGGTGCAGTTGCACCGGTGCAGGGTGTGTTGAGAACCTACTGCTCGATTATTTAAGCAATTGCATCGGTGCAGCCAAGGCTTGCACCGGTGTAGAGTGGGTTTGCATCGGTGCAGCATTGCTGTGCACCGGTGCAAAGTCTGTCTGATAGACCTCATTAAGGGAAGTTTTGTCTTTCTGCATTAGGGGCTATATATAACATCTTGAGCCCGATTTTCTTCACTCCCACTTTTCTTCTACCTCTCTCTAACCCTATTCTCTCAATCTCGCCCTACCTCCATTGTTGTCCAAGCTTAGAGCTTGAAAACCAAGACTCTAGGAAGCTCAAATCAAGAAATCCAAAGAACTAACGTTGTTCCTAGTAAGCAGATCTACGCGTGAAGCCCCATAGTTTCGGCACACGTCAAAGTTTTAAAGTCTAGGGTTTCTCAAGCTTCACTAAGATAGGAGATTTCTATGGCTATACATGGTTTTAGTTGTGCTCTCTCTTCTCCTTGTTGAGTTTTATGCATATTGATATTGATTTTCGTGGGTATGCTATGTGATGATTTTAACCTAGGGTTTGTGGTCTAACAATGAAATTAATGGGTGTAATAGAGTCCCTAGGGATCATAGCTAACCATTAATGAGTTCAATTTTATATTGTGAATCCTCATGTAAAAAGCCCTAAAATCATAGACTTACGTTTTGGAAATTTGGGGATTTTGGTTCTAAGGGGGTGGAATAGTTAAATTGTAGTTCCCCACGTGAAATTTAGTATGTTTGATTGTTAATGAGCGGGTTTGGGGCATATGCTATGATCAATGAAAATTGAACAAATGGTGATTACCTTATGAAATTACTAAGCCCCTTGTACGATGTAAATGCATTGACAAATACATATGAAAATGACACCTCTTGTATCACTAGATTAAATTGAATATATCCGTGTAGTTTCGGAATGTTGCAAATGAAACAAAGATTACTCACATTTGCGTGGCTCGGAATGGTGAGAGATGACTATCCTCGTATCATTTAAGTATTGTCGCATCTGCATGGCTCGGGATGGCGTGCAAACAATACAGATCGGGAAACATTATAAATGGTCGGAAACAGGCTTGACTAGGTGGTTTCCGGGGTGGTCGCTCCACCCGCGACATTGTGCACAATGGGGTCGCGTAGCCCTCCCAACGTACTTGGGGAATGACGGAGGGATAAGGTCGGTGAGTTGATGAGCTACCACCTTAAACCCACCATATCAATGACTTTATGACATATTGGGATCACCTTGGAGGGACTTGGCTTGATGCTCCTTGGCGCATCCATCAACGAATGAACCAACTGTGCTTGTGATGAAATCCCGGGTTATTTATATACGTTGAAAGAAAGAAAGGACAATAAGTCTATAACACTTAATGGGTA
Source organism: Monotropa hypopitys (assembly GCA_002855965.1). Lineage (NCBI taxonomy): Eukaryota > Viridiplantae > Streptophyta > Magnoliopsida > Ericales > Ericaceae > Monotropa > Monotropa hypopitys. Next base: position 15,181 of record NMUG010000528.1, on the reverse strand, counting down.
GGCTTACGACGGAATCCCCTCGTCTTAATATTGTGTAAGGGCCGGAACATACGTGGACTCATCTTTACACTCTATGAATAAAAAGAAATGAAGCAAATTCCTTGGTATGTTAGAGTACTTGGTTAGTTATTCTCCTCTTCATTTTACCCTCTTCCTATTTGTGTATAGATATTAATGTGTGAGTAGTGAGATCAATTGCCATGCATTTAATAGCTCATTCATGCTTGACATATATTTCTGTCAATGTTCATGGCACATACTAGTCACGCCAACTATTAATATATTAGTTATAGATATTTCTTACTTTGGCGTGACACACCCTTTTTTTAAAGATTCTACAGGAAAAAGTCCTATATTTGAAGATTTGGGAGCTCCTTGAAGATTGTGGGATTTTTGGTAGTTATCAAGACTTATGCACTTACTTTTGGTTGTTCTCTTCTACCCATTCTATGGTTTGGAACTCATGCTTTTAGCTATTTATTCACTCTCGGATTTTTAAGTATTTTGGAATAGGATGTTGTGGTGTTTGGACGTAATCTAAATTATGATGATCCATGTTTGTTTCCCCATTTATCAAATGATTTAAAAAAAATGATTTGAAAATCCGGGGCGTGACATCTGGAGCTAGTCCGCTTCTCCTCTCATCTAGCACTCTTTTATCTACACTAAAAGCATGTTCGGAGGCCACAGAAGAACATGAGGTGTTAATAATTTCTATTTCTTGAAAATAAACCAGTGAGCGATTATGTTAAGTGTCAGAGTGATTCTCTTATTGTATAACAAGTTCAACTCTTTTATTTATTATAGCACATGTAAACTGTGACAATAATATGTTAAATAAAATTATCACAAAAGTGCAAAAGAAGTGAAACAATCATAGGTGAAAGATAGTGTAAGGGAGAAAAGACAATTAGCAGCACAACACCGGGCATCAATCGATCCCTAAGTGTAAAACCATTTGACCTAATCTACAGTTTCACTAGAAATAACAAAAGTTTAAGAATACAAGAATTATTGAGCTTTATACCACAAAACCCACCTAGATCCTGCTATCCTAAAGCTCCCTGAGCCCCTTCTACTATCCTATAGAATCACCACAGTGCAACACACTGATCCCCAACTCGCAATCGGATCTGGAGTGCTCCGGGCAATATAGATAGGTCAACAACCAAAGAGTGTGTGCAATACGAACGCGCAAAGAGAACCACAAACACTGGACTAAAGATGATATAGTAGAATACAGAATTAAGACTTGGAAGTTTGAGAAAAGCACAACTAGTGTGACAATACTCCAAGACTTAATTACAAGAGTGAATCAAGGTAGAAACGCAATAAAGAATCCAAAAGGAAACTTTAGAATGATTCACTATACAAGGGTGGACAAGGGAACCAAATCAAGAGGACTTAGAAGAACCTCAAGACAATCCACTACAATACACTAGAAGAGAGTTTTCTAGTGGAAGGAAACAAGACTAAGGAGTACAAGTAAAAGCACCAAAGGTGACAATACTCCTAAGTACACAAGTGGAATACAATGGAGTAGAAGAAAGCACTTGAATAAGTGACAAACGCCAAAGTACAAGTCAAAGAGTGAATCAAGGCGAAATGCCCAATGAACAATTCCAAAGGAAAAGTTCAAGGTGATTCACTACAAGGAACAAGTTTATTTATAAGGCACAAGACCCAAAGAGATATTCAATAGAATACTCTAAATCAACCAAAGACAATCTTAAGTAAAGACTAGGGCAAAGCAATAAATGCTAGAATAAAACCCCAATAAGAGATTGTACAAAAATATATTCACCAAGCCAAAAGGCCAAGGGCAAAGCACTAGGCTTAAAACATCCCTAGGTAAAATATATTCACACTATCTCTCAAAAACCACAAGGGTAAGGACAAAATCACAAGGCTTGAATTTAACCCTAGGAGAGATTAGACAAAGATTGTAAGAACTCTAAAAACTATATAGTTCAAGGGACAAAGCTAGAAGCTTGAGGATAATCCAAAAAAGAGTGCTACAACCAAACCTCAAAATCTCAAGGAAACAATGGTAAAGCCTATGAAAGCTATATGTGTAACAATAACCCTAAACGAGATTTTATGAGATATAACCCTAGAATCAACTAGGATAACAACAAGAACTCCATGACCAATTTAAGACTAACTCTCAATTATCAAGGATAGATCTATTTTAACCAATACTCTTGCAAGAATAATAATACAAGTTCTTTTGAATAAGAAAACTTAGAACTCTCAAGGTGCAATGATATGTAGCACTACACACAAGTCCTTAGAAGGCTAATCACATATGAAGTATATGTAGATTGCCTAAGTAATTACAAGGACAAGTGTAGAAGAGAGTAGAGCAAGAGAGAAAGAAGGACTACCTTAAAGGTGAAGCAACAATGGAGATCTTACAATGCAAGTACAACATCCATCACATAAAAAAATCAGAGAGCCTTTGTATTTGAGTTCTTGAATGATTAAAAATGATTCTAGGGGTTGATTATATACTTAGGAGCATTAAGAACGAATTAGGGATTAAGTTATACTTAATAGATGACTAAAATACCCCTAAGATTCTCCTAACAACGGCCAAATATCAAATTAAAACATAAAGAACCGACTTAATTTTTTTTGCTACGGAGGCCTGATATCGATATCTTGGTGCTCTAGATATTGATATCTAGAGACTCTGCTGAAGAAAATCCAAAATGCCCAAGAAGGAACCGAAGCCAAGAAACCAGTTCCAGATACCGGTATCTAGGGTCTAGAAGCGATATCTGGAGACAAAGACCAAAAATCAGCAGAAGAGCAGAGCCACCAGATATAGATATCTTGGGCGACTAGATATCGATATTTGAGACAGATCTTAGAAACCACAACAAGAAATTGTAAGCCAGGTGTTAAGATATCAATATCTAGTATGATTGTTGGAAATATAAGGAAAGGCCAAAGAGTAGATGGGTATGCAGCTAAGGGTTGCCAAACACTCAAAGTAAATAAGGACTTCTCTCACTAGAACTTAATGCACGGATGGAAGGTTGGTGTGGGAAATGAATGAAACGGAAGGCTAATTTATAGCGAATGAGAGAGCCCATCTGTAGTTAATGCTCCGTATGGACATGTCCCAGACCTACCGATCATCATTGCTGCGTAGAGGGGTTTCTTGCACGACAGCCTCCTACCCTACCATGTCTTGTCCAGAGCAGAGCCATGCATGCAGATAATCCCAGAATTTGATGCTGACTAGTCCCATCATCCATTCTGACTGGTCAGCCAGGATGGGACAATTCCCTGCACATCAGTAGAACTTTGCATCGGGCCAATTATTGGCCAATCATTGGCCGGACCAATACTAGTTCGGCCCTCTGCTTTTTGGCTGACCTCAAACTGACTCCATCTTGCTAATCTTGATAGTTTGGTACCCAAGATCCAATTTCTTTACAGCAATGCCCTATAATACTACTTTTAAGCCTCAAATAATTTCAAAATAACATTTTAAAATGCTAAAACATTTTCTCGTATAGGGGTCTTACATAATGGGAGTTGGTATTCTACGAATGAGCGAATTTTCGAAATTTGTGTATGAGCCATAAGGCTTGTATTCTCGAAAATGTGGTAAGGTGAGGGAATGGATTTTCTGGAGAAATATTAGGGGAGTGAGGCTGTAACGACCTCGGAATTTAGGCGATTTTTTGAAAAGGACATTAGAGCATTTAAATAAACCACTACCACATAACCCAACCATCACATGCATGTCCAAACCACATGCCAAACCACATGCCAAACCACAAGTAAGAAGTTAATGAGTTTAATTCTAACAATTAAAGACCTGGGTACCAAAATAAATAAGAAAGTGCAGAAAGATAATTAAAGGTGCATTATAATGATAAGGTCTTCAAAGTCTTCCGAATCTTGGAACTCCACCTCCAAGCTATGCCAAATGATCATTCCCTAAAAATAGAGGGTTAGGCATACGCCTAGTTGAGGAAATCTAAACAAATGATATATGCAATAAGTGTGTACGTGCATGGAAGTGTACGGAAAGCAAGGATGCTATGCATGCAAGAGAGCCCGATAGGTTTCTAATTTAAAACAGTCAAGTGTGAATGGATTTTCAAAGTATTTCCAACAAACCATTTGATTTCCAATTCCTTACCAACATCAAGTAATTGTGTCAAAGGCACTCCTTATCAAGATAAGGGTTTTCCAAATGATTTTCCAAATTCCTTATCAATATAAGGTTAGTCATTTATAAGTGAGAGTTTAGGCTGTTAATTCCGTGCTATATGCTCGTCAACTATCTAGCCGTATAATTCCTAGCATTACTTGACTCGATGAGAGGGTCCAATCCAACCGTCATTGCGTAATATCATGAACATAGAACGTTCAGGGAACAAAATCCCGGGTATCAAAATCCCATATATATAGCCAACTCAAGGATCAATATCCATATTCAATTACTACTTGATTCTACTTTCCAATTTTCCAAAATTCCCAATTTTAGGCCAATGGCCAAATTTCAATATTTTTATAGGGTATCAACATATCAATGGTAAATTCAAGACTCCAATTTGACGTTTCCAAGCCCAATTTACATTTCCCCCAAATTTGTCAAACAAGGTCAAATTAGGTTTTTTTTATTAAAAATTGGGGGATTTAAATTCTATGCTTGGGAACATGAAATTGAAGTTCTAGGAACAACATATCCCAAGGCCAATTGAACCCTAGACCAATTATATACACCCTAGGAAACCAAAACGAACCCTAGGCATACTTACATCAAGGTTTTGCTTAAAAGAGGGAGAGAGAAAGAGAGAAAGAGAGAGAGAGAGAGAGAGAGAGAGAGACAACTTATAACATATATTCAAAAGGTTAGAAGTACTCTACCTTATATAAGCAAGTCACCAAAAACTCTAGGAGAGAGTTCTTCAATGCCCCACGAAGCTATGCACATCAAAGTGTAGAGGGAGACGAGGTGAACAATGTTTGGGAAGGACTTTTGTCCAAAATCCCCCTAACTAAGAGAGAAAATGGGAGAGAAGTGGGAGAGGGAAAGAAAAACGTGAGAGAAGGGAGAGAGAGAGAGAGGGTGTGGCTACTGGAGAGAAGTGTTTAAAGTGTTTTACGTTTAGAGTTATTTATATGGCCCCAAGTGAAAAGACAACTTTACCCTTAATGACTGTCTGCAGAACAGCAGGTGCACCGATACAAGTCAGATCTGCACCAGTGCAAATCTCCGTTGCACCGATGCATCAACCGATGCAAACCCTTCTGTCTCAACTCAGAACCTTTGTGCACTGGTGCAACTCCCACTTGCACTGATGCAAACCGCCCATGCACTGGTGCAACCCTACCTGCACCGATGCAAACTTGAACAGAACCTACTGGCGTTACCCTGCACCGGTGCAACAAATACTTGCACCAATGCAAACTGCTTCAAAAGAAAATAGTGCACTTCTAACAGCACCTGCACCGGTGCAACACCAATCTGCACCGGTGCAAATGCACCAGAATGTAGGAAAAGTTGCAGAATGGTCCCAAGGCCATCCCAATACGCCTCGAACAAGTACCAAACAAAGAGAATTGGTTCAACGGGATTCCCATGCGCTATATTCACACGTGATACGATAAAACAGATATATTTCTCTAACTGAGGACCTATTTTAGCCGAAACTTTATACAGTATAATTTCTAAAACGGTTATAACTTGCATTAAAATTTACAAAGTGTGACAAACTACCCTCCTTACAAAACTTTCATCCTCAAAATTTACTGGAGTAAGGAATTAACTAATCGACTCAATAGTCCATAAGGGATCCAATAAAAAGTCACGCTCCACTAAGCTGGAGTTGCGATCGAAACCACTTCCTGATAAGAAATCGCACATGACACATGTCTCAAAGATCAAAACCAACTTCTCGACACAATCCGCAATCAACAGAAGACCGACAAGGAACCGAGCTCAAGAACTAAAAGTCCACAAATGAACCACTTCAATGAGATTTGCACGTGAACTCCACTATGTTTGCACTACGAGTATGCAAAGGCTAATCAAACAAAGATACACATATCGTGAAGATGCACCAACACACAAAGAGTACGTCATTCTGCCCCAACATACTAAGGATACGCTGACACGACGAGCCGCAATCCTAAAGTTACTTGCAACCAACCCGAATACCGTATGCATTGAAATATCTAGACACCCAAGAAAGTATACACACGTCCTGGTGCGGTGACAGCATGAAATTAGTGATCGTCCTGAGATGCCTCGGTCGGTAGCATTTCTCAATTCAATACACGCACGTCAAACATACATCACACAATCAAAGAAAACACATGCACACCACACCAATTATGCATGTGTTAAGTCCAAATGACACGACTTAGCACAAACTCACACCGAGTCTAAAATTCAATATGCAATCGTACCCATTTTCTCACGCTTCACTAATTTCGCCATCTTGAAGATCCAACCTTCTTTCGCAAACAAACACGAACAATTTGGTATGAATGCAATAGGTAGACGTGACAACAAGAAAAGAAGCCAAAACTTCCTACCACGATTCACAACACTCACTAAGGAAACATCCCACAACGAAACGAAAAGTTGAGACTTAGGCAAGGTGTCTCAAAGAACACACAATTTGACCAAGGAGTAAAGGAACAACAACAAGTCCCAAACGATACCACAACAACTCGAGTAGGGACCTCCAACGAAGAGGTCAAGATTATGGAGCAATCCAAGAAAATTTTACAACTCTCATGATTTTTTTGCCACCAGAAAAAAAAAAAGGTTCCAACGACAATTTTTAAATTTTCAAGCAGGAAGGTTTAACCGATTCAATACGATACGATTGTCCAACACAATTCAAATGACGTCCAATGGAATGAATGAATCTCAAATAGGAATCCATCAATCAACACAACTATGAAATTTAGTAACTCAATTTCAAATGAGAAACTTGACAAAAGTGAACTCCAAGAGAGATCATAAGATAACCTCATCATCCAAATAAGGAGCAACACAAGATCACAATTCAACATAGTTTTCAATACAATCCCAAAGAAAACGATACATAAGAAAGATCACAAACAAAAGTGAAATCTTAACAACACAACAAGGACATGGACTTCTACAAGTCCAACACTAGAACGAAACTCCACCAAGGAACAAACAAAGGACACCGCCAATTTATTCAACCTTGATTTCTCACTGCTTGGGGCAAACTCTTGCCATATGACCAAATTCATTGCACACAAAATAAGACTTCGAAGGAGGAACTGATACGGTGCACTGCGAACGGAAATGACCTGGCTGACGACACTTATAGCACACAATGTGGGAGACAGAAGCAACTCCCGGCTTGCACGACGAAGAAGACAAACCGTCACTTTGACGATTGCACGACGGCCCCACTTGGTCATGGTCCCGCTTCTTACTAAAATTTCCAGATGAATCCGAGCTCTTGTAAGCAACGCGAGGAGGAGACTCAACTCTAGAAGACATCTTCAATTGACTAAGGCACAACTCTACTGCCCTGGTACTTTCCAGCAAGGATGCATAACTCTGAATGTGCTGACCCACAACAAACGGCTAAATCGAGGGATGCAAACCTCTTTCGAATCATCTACACTTGTGACTTACTGATCGGACCAACTCCAATGCGAAACGCGACAAGGAATGGAACTTAGAGTCATACTGAGTGACCGTCATGTCACCTTGCGTTAAATTCTCGAACTGTAGACCCATTGTATCACGACATGAATCGGGAAAGTACTGAGCATCGAACACAACTTAAAACTGAACCCAAAACATACCTTTCGAAGAAGAGGAACTCGGTATTCCATCACTTTGCGTCAGTGAATCCCACCACACGCCTGCTTCACCGACTAATTGAAAAGTCGCTAAGGACACTCGAACGGAGTCTTTAGTGATTTCCAACGTGTCTAGAACTTTGCAAGTCTCAACGAGTCAATGATTTGCCTCCAACGGATCTCCGGAACCATTAAACTGAGGAGGATTAAAGCGAAGAAAGTCTCTAACCATCTGCAAAGATCGATTTCTCTTGTTACCCAACAACAAACCCGATTCGCGACCACATGTAATAATGGTTGCTTCCAATCTCTCGGCCAACTGATCAAACTGCAACTGAACTCTATCTCCAAGAACAACTCTAGGAGTAGGAATACCACGACGATTCCAATTTGCCGCACATCTAGGAGCGATCAAAACACTGGCACAAAGAATAGTCCAAAACATTTGACGTCACTACACATAAATATTCACATTGCAATACCAAAGAAGGGATACAACACACAGAATGTGAAAATTTTCCAAAGAGGCAAAGGACCCAAAATGGTCACCGACATCAAATCACACGAGAAATTGGAAGCACAAAAGCTAGGTCGCAAGAGGAACAGTAAGAACGAACCTCATCCTACCCGTAGATGCACAAACATAAGTCTTAACAAATCACACAACCACGCGACGAAACCCAACTTATGCTTCCAAATGGGAAAACCAACAAGTCTTAAGACCCCACATCCTACTACGAGTCACCATTTCAACTATAAAGTCACAAGGAAATTCACAATTCAACTGAACAACGGAAGCAACACCACAAATCTCAAGAAAGCTAGGCACTCAAGTGCACAACCGCTAACACATCTCTAGCTTCACGGGGAGGAATAACACTCATCTCCCAACAATTCAAGGAAACTCAACAATCCAAGGAGGAGTCGAAACGAAACAAGCGACTCCAAAGAAGCAAACCCAAGGTAAACGGTGCTCCAAGGCACACGAGAATGATTATATCAATCGTAATGACCCTAGGAACCCATGGAGACTAGGTGTCTCCCCACGGTCCGAAGGTATTCAAACCGAAAGCTCTGATACGAACTGTAACACCCCATGTTTTTAAGTAAAACATTTCCAATATTTGTTTTAAAATATATTAAACACAAACACTGGGGAGTTAACGGTTATTATACATATGCATTGTAGTAGAAATTCTCATTACATTAATCTTGATACAATAAGGGAAACTTAAAGAGTACAGGGAAAGAAAGTACAACTGAGACTACTCACTACAAACTGTAAAGGAGAGTACAAGAAACAAAAGAGAGCCAAGGCCGCAGTTCCAAAGGGAACTAGCCACTAGCACAAGCTCCAAATCCCCCTCCAAGAGAAACCCTGCAATACAATTTTGGAAAAGATAAAGGAAAGAGGGTCTGAGCAAAACACGACTCAATGAGGTAACAACTAACGACTACAAAGCATGCACGAGCGCATGCGAACCTAAGTGCCACAAAACAAAGGTAAGTAAAGTCAAAGGAAAGGCACAACACACGCACACACGCACACACACCCAAGTGACGTGAGACTAAGAGTATCTCCAAGGCCGAACCAGTAGAGTGTCACCCAAACCACAATCGATGTCCCCAACGTAAACATTCCCTTCCTGGCTAAGTACAGCTCCGATCCCCACTTTGTAGGCATCATAGTGTAGCTCAAAAGGCTTGAAAAAGTCTGGTAGAGAAAGTACGGGAGTTGTGGTCAACATTTGCTTGATCTCTTTAAATGCATGTGCAGCTGCTTCTGTCCAGCTGAAATGGACTCCCTTCATGCATTCTGTAACTGGAGCCATGATAGTGCTGAAGTTTGAGATGAATCTTCTATAGAATGAGGCGAGACCATGGAAGCTCTACACGTTATGAATATTTCTAGGAGTTGGCCTCACCCGAACAATTGTGATCTTATCCTGGTCGGCAGAGATCCCATCCTTATACACCACATAGCTGAGAAAGAGTACACTAATCATCATTAATGAACATTTAGTTCGAGAAGCAAAACACTGACCTTTTCAGATTAGGGATGAGACTTGTCTGAGATGTTGAAGGTGAGAGGCCTGGTTAGGACTATAGATAAGGATGTCGTCAAAATAGACGACTACGAATTTACCAATCAAAGGTCGGAAGAGCTGGTTTATCACCCTCATAAAGGTGCTCGGGGCATTGGATAAGCCAAAAGGCATGTGTAACAACCCGCCCCCACCCTGCACAATATTGTCCGCTTTGGCCGCCAAGTCCCAGTGGATTTCCCAGGGGGTCACCCATCCTTGAACTACTCTAGGACAAGCATGCTTAACTGATAAGTTCCAATAGGTTTTGATGCCCACACGACTTTAAAAGGCCTTGTACAAGGTAAATTCCTGATCTATTATTTATAGTACACACAACTTACATCCACTAAGCGATGTGGGACTTGTCTACTGACCCAGATCTCCCCTCCGGAACTCTAGTTGACACCTTAGTCTGGGGTGTCACAATCTCCCCCACTTAGACCACACGTCCTCGTGTGGGGTCTAGATTCTCCTTCAGTCCCACATTTTTGGTTGGTGCAGGCTCTAATACCATATGTAACGACCCGTCCCCACCCTACATAATATTGTCCTCTTTGGCTGCCAAGTCCCAGTGGACTTCCCAGAGAGTCACCCATCCTTGAACTACTCCAGGACGAGCACGCTTAAATGAAAAGTTCCAATGGGTTTTGACACCCGCACAGCTTTAAAAGGCCTTGTGCAATGTAAGTTCATGATCTATTATTTATAGTACACACAACTTAAATCCACCAAGCGATATGGGACTTGTCCACTGACCCGGATCTCGCCTCCGGGACTCCAGTTGACACCTTACACTGGGGCGTCACCGCATGATCATCCACTTGTATAAACCTTCTCGAGTCTTGAAGTGGTCGCCTTTTCGGATCCTGATCTGGTGGTATCCACTCTTCAAATCAAGTTTACTAAATATTGAGGCTGTATTGAGTTGGTCCAACAGGTCGTCTAGCCGGGGAATCGGAAACTTGTACCGCACAGTAATCTTGTTGATAGCACGACTGTCCACACACATCCTCCAAGAGCCATCCTTATTGGGTGTCAAAAGAGCAGGTACCGCACAAGGGCTCAGGCTCTCCCTTATATGCCTTTTGGCTATCAGCTCTTCCACCTAGCTTCTCAGTTCCTCATGTTCTTTGGGGTTCATCTGGTAGTGCTACCGGTTTGGCAGAGGGGCAGATGGAACCAAATCAATCTTTTGCTGGATGTCACATATGGGTGACAAACCAGCGGGTAAAACTTCCGGGAAGACATCATTGTACTCGTCTAGGATTTTCCTTACAGAATCAGGAACATCTTGCATCTGCTACTTTCCACGCTGCTAATCATTGTAGGGCAGACCTTGTTCTTTCACTGTCAGGATGTACACCATACTTGAATTCACCATCTCATTCACAATTTTTTTTCTGGTCACCAATTTGGGTGTCTTCACATCAACTTGTTTTGGCGTATCTTCTTTATTTGGGTATAGAACCACCTTAACATTATTTGAGATAAGACTGTAGGTGTTCTTACGCCCGTCGTGCTGCACAGCCCTATCAAACTGCTAGGGTTTTCCCAAGAGGATATGACAAACATCCATCTCGACCACATCACACCAGATTCGGTCCTTGTAGTCAGACCCAATCGAAAACGATATCAAACTTCTCTTGTTAACTGTTACCTTCTTTTCTTATTGTAGTCATGCCAGCTTGAAGGGACTGGGGTGATCTTCAGTTGTTAGGCCTAACTTTCATACAGCCTCCTCAGTTATTACATTCTCACAACTTCTAGAGTCAATGACAAACTTGCACAATTTACCTCCCACGGTAGATCGGGACTGGAAGATATTATTCCTCAGCCAACCATCCCCAGTGGCATCTCGGGGTGTCAAGCAAGTTCATCACACAACAAGCAAAGGGCTATAGCCACCATCAACATGTTCTTTCTCTTCCCCTCTATTCACATCTTCCCGATCAGCTCTTCAATTGGATCGATTTCGGGCTGATCCATCTCAACTCTCTCTAGTCCTTCGTTGTCAATAAACAAGTGTTTCTGAATGGTAGGTTTCTTGTAATCAATGAACCGATGACCCGTCTCCCTGCACTTGAAGCATCTTCATGCGCTGCCAGTGACTGGCCTTGCTAGATTGGGCATTGGGGTGGGAGCTCGGCTCGGCTGGGATGTAGCTCGGCCAACTTCCTGTGGGACGGAAGTACCACTACTGGACGCCGCCCATGGCTAATGTGTCACCCGCCATCCCATATGTTTTTTCAACTGCGGTGCTTTCTGGTGTGCGTCAGAAATAGAGTATAGATCAAACATATTGAGCGTATCCTGGTAATGTATCTGAAGACCACCAATATATTGGAAGACCAGATGGTCGCTTGTCTCACCCAGATTATTTCGCGCCATGAGTTGGAGAACTTAGTGGTATAGTCGTCTATAGTTTTAGCACCTTGTTTGAGGTTCTGGAACCTATGATACATGACCCGCGAATAATTGTAAGATAGAAATGTCTCAAGAAGGTGCTTTTGTAATTTCTCCCATGTATCAATTTTCCTCTTTCCCATCTGAGACCTATGGACTTTCAATTGTTGCCACCATGTTGCTGCCCTTCTGCCAAAACGCGTAGCCATGAGGGGTACCCGTTTGTCCTCTAGCACTTTTTTGAATTTTAATACCTCTTCAACAGCGAATAGCCAGTCTAGGAAGTCTTTTGGCTTCATTCCTCCCTGAAACTCCAGGACATCAATTTTTAGACCAGCTTCCCATTTAGAGGGAGGGGCTGGTACTTCTCGCTCCTAACGTTTATAAAGAAAATGTGGTTGCCTTTCTTGCCTTCGATCATGTTCATCCTCATCAAAAGGATTTTCTTCATCATTTCCATAAGTATGATCTGATTCTGCCACCTCATCCTCCTCACGAGGATTTTGCCGTCGGTGTGGGCGAGGGGGTTGGGGTTGGAGTTGGAGTTTAATAGCAACAACACTCGCCGCCAGGTTCTCTATGGTTTGTTGGATCTTGTCGAGTCTATCCTCATCGATTTCCTGGGTTGGTCATCTTTTAGGAGCCATGGGTTCGGGGATTGAAACTTGAACTCTGAAAGGATTGGAACCTGAATCTTTGATACCAACTAATGCAGATTCGGATACTGGTTAAAAATTCCAAAACTCTGTAGCCCTCAATCACGCAGCGGAAATAAGAACAGAAGGGAATAACCGAGAAATGGCTCCGAATTATCAACACAGACAGAACTAAAAATGAAATCAAAGCATAAACAGAATGCCTCCGTTGATTCACGAAGAATACCAGAGTTAATTCTCTTCTCTCACCTGTTGATTTGTGCACAAATACCAAGAGAAAATCTCGTCGATCTGTTGATTTGCGAACAAATACCAAGAAGAACGACTTCAATTACAACTATTGATTCCTAAGAAGGAATACCAATCGGGAAATGGGGGAAATGAGCAACTGTCGTTTTTTTCTATATAAAAATGTCAAAAGTCCTTACATCAGAGGCGTCAGTCCCTATTTATAGGGCAGTACGAAATATCCTAAAATGGCAAGAAACCCTAAGTACAATCTTGGGCCAGAAGGCAAATTAGGCTCAAATGGGAAACAAAAAGAAACCCTAAACACGTCGAGCTAAAATTAGGAAAAGACAAAAAATAATCAAAAGCGTTGTGGGACCAAGTGAGGGGCACTCCCCACACAGAGAAGGGGAAGACCGAACTATAGTTGTCGAGCAAGCGGGACAAATGAGCTGAGCGGTAGATGGGTGTAACAGTGTGGGAACAACGACTTTTGAAATCTGGAGTGGTCGAAAATGGTCGTTTTGGATAGATGGTGATTTTAGAAGGTCTGGACTTCAAGAACGTTGCTTAGCTTAGCTCAGTCATGGGAAAGTATGAACAATGGACTGGCTGGCCGAGATGAGTTACTCTGCTCGAAAAGTGTTGTTGTCGCGTGTTTTGAGTGCGGCTCCATGCATCTTGACTCCACTTTTTCTTAAATAATCATCAACAATACTATTTGCATTAATTTTACACTGCTACTGTAGCTTGTTCGGTTGTTCGTTGTCCTACTTCTTGTCTCGTGCTTAATCGTTTGTATAACATCAGTCTCAATTTTAAATATTATAGAGAAGAAATAAATTTGTATCTGCTTGTAAGGTTATGGAAGAGAAATTCACAAAATATTTTGTGGACATGTCTATGATATTTATTTTAGCTGCCATAATGGATCCAAGAATTAAGTTAATTGGTGTTCAAGTACTTTTAGAAGGGATTTCTAGAAATTTATTGATTACATTGCCTGATATCTCTCATCTGCATTTATTATTGAATACTGTATATGTTTCCTGCGAGTTTAAATTTGCTTTCAATGCTACCCTAGTAGCAGTAGTAGCAGTAGCAGCAGTAGTAGCAGTAGTAGCAGTAGTAGCAGTAGTAGCAGTAGTAGCAGTAGTAGCAGTAGTAGCAGTAGTAGAAGTAGTAGCAGTAGTAGCAGTAGTAGCAGCAGTAACAGCAGTAGCAGCAGTAGCAGCAGTAGCAGTAGGAGCAGCAGTAGCAGTAGCAGGAGTAGGAGAAGCAGTAGCAGCAGCAGTAGTAGTAGTAGTAGTAGTAGTATCATCTTCTATACGTAATAATGATCTATCTTGGTCTTTCATTTTAACAAGTAAACAAAGTGTAGTGAAATAATCAATTGAAAAAGTAAATCCATTATATTGAGCAAGTGATTTTTAATTGGACAACATATTCACCCCCCTCTAGGTATTGGCACTAAGCTTCCTCGTAATTTCAATTAGTATCAGAGCCAAGTTGCTCTTCATAAGCTTAATTGCTTGAGTTTGATCCTTACTTGCTTTTTTGTTGTACCAATTGATTAACTTCAATTGGTATCAGAGCAAGGTTGCTCTTCAAAAGCTTAGCTGCTTGAGCTAGATTCGTATTTGTACAGGGTTGCTCTATCACTTGTTTTATTTGTAGTTTAGATATCCTAGTTTGATCCTTGCCACTCTGTATACTTTTTATAATGGATTTTGACTATCTTGACCCTAGGGATTCGAATAATAATGGTGTAGGATGATATACTTGTGATCCAAAAATGATAAAATTTCTAGTATGTCCTATTTACAAATCCGTAGAACATCACTATTCGGAATGTGAATTTAAGCTTAAGAAAGAAAATAAAATTTAAAACATTCCTTGTGATGATGCTATAGCTTCTAGTGATTCCATGGAAATAAATATTTTTACCTCTTGTATAGATTATTCTTTCTCTACTCATTTACT
>NMUG010000527.1:0-21723 GCA_002855965.1 Monotropa hypopitys | reverse complement strand
GAGCTAGATCTCGAAGTAGTTGATTAGGAATGGATTTACCCATATTACGAGTGGCCTAGCGATTCTGATTTTGAGCACTCAGATGGCGAGTAGTATCTTAATTAGCATTATCCGAATTATTTTGTTGTGTGACCAGACACACTTATGCATCTTAGCTTCTGAATTCCTTATGCATCATGTTTTATGAAAAACATTTAAATCTTTCTAATCACGACTTTTCCTATGATCAGAATGGTTAACACCCGTGCAAACGGTTATGAGTTGGGACAAGGATGCGACGAAATTACAAAACTTCGCAGTATGGTGCAGACATTGGTCGGAATAATCCAAGCTCAACAAGTGACGATTGAACAGATTTGCCAATGATAGGAACCAGTGATTGAGCCACAAGTTATTCACGAAGATGAGGTCGTCAACCCCGCTCAACAAATTCAGAATGTTGCAGCCATAAAGGAGTTTCTAAAACTCAAGCTATCTACCTTTTCCAGAGGTATGGACCCAATCAAGGCAAATGAATGGGTTGCTGAAATAGAGAAGAATTTTCGACTTCTTCAATGTACTGACTTGCAAAAGTCGAGATTGGATCCTATTTACTTGTGGGTGAATCTAACAGATGGTAGAACCTGAAAAATATTGCTGAACCAAGAATGTGTTAGACAAGATTCCTGGAGATCTTTCGAGAGAATTTTATGCCACGAGCAATGCAGAATGCTAAATGCATAGAGTTCGAAAATTTGAAGCAACGAGGAGCCATGATAGTGGCAGACTATGAAGTTGAATTCACTAATCTAGTTGTCTACGCACCATATCTAGTTGCAAGTGATGAGATGAAGGCCCAAAAATTCGAAGAAGGACTCAAACATGAGATCCGTAAAATCATTTGTCCTTTCGAATTGCCTACTTACGCTGAAGTCTTGGATAGAGCAATCTTAGTGGAGCAAGTTGTGGATGAAACGAGGCACTTCAACGAAAGGAAAAGAAATCAAAGTCAAGGAGGATCTAACCACTCGAAGAAAGCAAAATTCGAAAGAAAATTAGCAAAGAAGAGGAAGTGATCGCCAACCAAGACTGAGGCCACCTTGCCAGAAGTGTGGAAAGAACCATGGAGGGGAATGTTGGTTTAAAGAACCAACCAAATGCTTCGGATGCGGCCAAGAGGGGCATTTCAAGAATAACTGCCCAAATGTGCTCGCTGGGGCAAAATGTTGTACTAGTCAGAAACTAGAGAAACGATGCTGGCAATCAAGGAAATCGCAACTACAACAACCAGAGACAGGGAAGAGCCTTCACGCTTGTTCCAGGAGACCCAAGGAATGATGAAGAAGTTGTGGCAGGTAGAATCTCTATCTACAACATTCGTACTTATGCATTGTTTGACTCTGGATCAACACATTCGTTTATTTCTAAATCCCACACTGAGAAAATTCACAAAAATTTCGAACCACCAGATTTCGATCTACTGGTATCTCAACCCATGAGTAAAGGAGTTCTATGCTCAATAGTTTTTAGAAACTGTGAGGCTTATATTGGGGGAGTGTCAACGTTTGTGGATTTGATCCCATTAGCTATGACACATTTCGATGTGATCATCGACATGGATTGGCTGTCTAAGTACAATACAAAGATCGATTGCGCTGCAAAGGTTATCACCTTCGAAGAGCCTAAAGGTGGGGAGTCCCAGCTCAAAGGAGAAAATATTGTCTCGCCACCTTGTTTTTCGTTTCTGTATCGAAAGTCCATTGGATTTTATAGAAGGGATGTCAGGGATACCTTTGTAGTATCTCTATAACTTCAGAAGAAAAAACCACACAAGCTAATGTACCAATAGTTCAAAATTTCTCCGACGTATTTCCTGAAGAAATACCCAGAATGTTGATTGATCGAGAGATAGACTTTACTATCAACATCATACCAGGAGCGCAACATATTTTAAAGAACCCTTATCGGATGGCGCCAGTAGAGCTTAAAGAACTAAAGATGCAACTGCAAGACTTGGTGGATAAGAAATTTATCCAATCTAGTTCGTCACCATAGGGAGCACCAGTTCTGTTCGTGAAGAAAAAGGATGGAACTATGCAATTATGCGTTGACTACCGAGAACTGAACAAAGTCACCATCAAGAATAAGTATCCACTACCACAAATCGATGACTTGTTCGATCAATTGCAAGGAGCTCAAGTATTTTCAAAGATTGACCTCCGCTCTGGTTATCATCAACTCAAAGTCAAGGCCGAAGATGTGGAAAAGATTGCTTTTCACACCAGATATGGCCACTACGAATTTTTGGTCATGCCATTTGGACTAACTAACGCTCCTGCAACATTCATGGATCTCATGAACTGGATTTTCACTAACTAGCTCGATAATTTTGTGATCGTGTTCATCGACGATATCCTCATCTATTCAAAGAACGAAAAGCAGCATGCAACATATTTGGCAACAGTATTATAGACTCTATGAGAAAAGAAGCTATACACTAAGTTCAGCAAATGCAAGTTTTGTCTCAGGAGTGTTTATTTCCTTGGTCACATCATTAGCAAGGAAGGAATTTCAGTGGACCCTCAAAAGATAGAAGCTGTCACAAATTGGCAAGCACCAACTTCAGAAACAGAAGTTCGCAGCTTCCTAGGACTTGTCAGATACTACAGGCGATTCGTCAAAAAATTCTCGAAGATCGCAGTACCGATGACAGAGTAAACATGCAAGGGAGAACCATTCATCTGGACTAAGGAAAGAGAAGAATGTTTCCAAGGACTGAAGAAAAGACTTACTACAACACCAGTGCTAACTCTACCCAACTGAAAAGAAGGATTTGCAGTCTATAGCGACACTTCGCACAAAGGATTAGAATGTATATTAATGCAAAATGGGAAGGTAATTGCTTATGCTTCACGACAACTAAAGCCACACAAAAATAATTATCCTACATACGACTTGGAAGTTGCAGCAGTCATTTTTGCATTAAAGATATGGCGCCACTACCTATATGGAATCACTTGCGATATCTTCATTGACCACAAGAGTTTGAAGTACGTCTTCACCCAGAAGGAGTTAAACCTTAGGCACCGCAAATGGTTGGAACTGATGAAAGACTATGATCTCAATATTCAGTATTATCCCGGAAAAGCCAATGTAGTAGCAGATGCACTCAGCAGGAAAAGAGAAAACCTTTATTTAGCCCACCTCTCAACGATTGCCATCGACCCTGTCAACATAGAAGAAACCAAAGCATTCCAAAAGAGTGATACCAAGTTGCGGAAGATTTTCGAAGATGCCAAAAGCAAGCCAGAAGGAGAATTCACCACCCACGATGGTCTACTCAAATTTCGCAATCGTATATGTATCTCCAACCAAGAAGACGTCAAACGAAAGATTATGGACAACGGCCACAAATTGAAGTTTACAATTTACCTAGGACAAGCCAAGATGTATCAAGACCTCAAGAAGTCATATTGGTGGATAGAAATAAAGAAGGACATAGAAGATTATGTGAGCCGATGCCTGGAATGTCAACAAGTGAAAGCCCTACGACAAAGACCAGCAGGACTACTCCAACCTTTACCAATATCAAAGTGGAAATGGGAAGACATCACGATGGATTATGTTGTTGGACTGCCACGATTAGCCAAGGGCAACAATGCGATATGGGTCATAGTCGACCGATTGACCAAATCAGCACACTTCATCCCAATCAAGAATACATATTCGATGGACCAAATGGCCGCCACTTATCTATGAGAGATTATTCGACTTCATGGAATGCCAGTATCAATTACATCAGACAGAAACCCACGGTTCGTGTCAAGATTCTGGAAAGTACTTCAGAAAGCAATGGGAACGACGCTCAACTTTAGCACAACTTTCCACCCACAGACAGATGGATAGTCAGAGAGGACGATTCAGACTCTAGAAGACCTCTTACAAGCATGTAAATTGGAATTTCAAGGAATCTGGGAGGAGCACCTACCATTGGTAGAATTCGCTTACAACAATAGTCATCAAGCAAGCATTGGAATGTCGCCATTCGAAGCTTTGTACGGGAGATGGATAGAAGCTAGAGAGGCAGAACTTACCGAACCAAAGATTGTACAGGAAACCACGGAAAAGGTCAAACTGATTCAAGAACGATTGAAGACAACCCATGATTGTCAGAAGAGCTATACAGATACACGATGAAGAGAACTCGAATTCCAAGAAGGTGACAAAGTATTTTTGAAAGTATCACCAATCAAGGGCATCATCAGATTCAGAAAAAGAGGAAAGCTAAATCCTCAGTATATTAGACCCTTCGAAATTCTCGAGAAAATTGGGTCAGTTGCATATCGATTAGCATTGACACCTAAACTAGCCAAGGTTCATAATGTCTTTAATATATTTATGCTTCGACGATATATCTCAGATCCATCACACGTACTAGTTCAGCCACCAATCGAGATCGAGAATAATTTATCTTATGAAGAACGACCAATCAGAGTCTTGGATCGACAGGAGAAGCGACTCAAAAATAAAATCATTCCACTAATCAAAATTTGGTGGGAAAACCAATCCGGCAACGAAGTCACATGGGAGAAAGAAGATAATATGCGTCAGAAATATCCACACTTATTTACATGAGGTATGCCTCTTATTTAAAGACATGCATATTTAATCCAACTACTTCCTGCTTATGTTTGGGGACCAAACTTGGGGAGGATATAAGACCCTGGTCCTAAAAATATTGACCTGAATATTATTGTTATTTAAAATATAATTTCGAAGATTTTGGAGTGTATTTAGTAATTATTTTAGGAACATTTAAGCGAAATAATATTTTCAAGATGAGCAACTCGTGACAAATAGTAGACGAACTTAGGAAAATTGGCTCTGAGATTAGCATCGCACAAGTACCAGAAATCACACATCTCAATGAAATATCAATGGTAAAATATTTCTTGAGAAGTCTGAGCAGACTCTGGAACCATTGGGACCAAAATCGGAATTTTATTGGGGATAAACACGAATTCATTCAAAGAGTCGTGAGACAATGAAACGGCAACGAAAATCCAAAATACGATTTTTAATAAAGTCTCATCAGAAAGACAGAACTTTCCTGTGGAATAGTTTTGCCAAATTATCTCATCTCGGTACAACGAGAGCCAGACACAAAGTTTTGTTTAAAGTAAAAATACCAAAAACCGGGTAGTTTTCAAGACATTGTCCGATTCAAATACCGACAATTTCTAAATTCACGATTCGTCTCAACAAATATTATGGTAGTCTCAGTTTTCTGAGCAGCAGGACCCACAACAGTATGAGGTAGACAAATCAGAATTTTTCGGTACAGTGTAAATCATTTTTGAATTAAAAGAAATTCAAGAATCATTTCTCACCAAATGTTCCATCCATTTTTTCTAAAAACCAAAGCCCCAAACCACTCCTTTGGCCATTTCCTGAACCACCCTTGGACCCAAGTTCCTGTCAGCCATCTCGGGCAGTTGGCTGCTGACCAACTGGATGACGAACAATGTCGCATCTATAGATGCGACCTAGGCTTATAAAAGGAGTTTCTCCCAGCTGCATTCTGGACAGCTCTAAAGAGCATTGAACGGCCATCAAGCTTCTCTCTCTATATTATGTCCGACCAGAAAATCTTCTAAGTCCTAAAAGCCCTCAGGGAAGTCTCGGAACTCTACCGAACCTCTTCCGAACTACACCCGACTCCAAATTTCAATCCTATATACAAAAACCAGAGATCGAAGTTCATTCCTATCAAATCCAAGATCCAAAAACCATCTAGAGCAATTATACTCTCAATTATCTCCCTAGAAATTCTATAGTTCGGCAAAAGCTCATCCCTTGCATTGCTAGTGTTTGGAAACTTGTCAACCACACTACTCGATCTCGTTGCCACTTAGCCTTGATCAGAAGATTTGGGTTAATCGGGAAGCTAAGAAATGAACTACGATCAAGTGAATCTTTATATACCATTTTACTCGTATATTTTCTAGTACTAACTTATTTCAAATTATGATTGCTGTTATTAAACCAAGAAGTGATCTTCCAAATAAATTTTGAGAAAATGAGATGCATCACGCTCTGTCTTTATATACATGGATGAATAATATTTTGATGAAAGGTTTATATAAGAATAAAAGCTCGAACAATAGATCTTATAAATTGATTATGATTAAATAAAATTGAAATGGATATGAAGTAGAATAAAAGGCTCATACAACAAGGCAAATTGTTGAAATGCTCACATTACATATATATTGCCATAATACTACAATGCTATAAGCAGGGATATGTCCATGACATTGAAAGGCCCATACAAAAGGGGAAGAGTTCAAGCGCAAAGATGCTAATTATAAGAGAAGGCACTAGGGACGGGTAGCCCTTGGTATAGAATGGAATATAGAAAGGCATTAGGGGTGGGTAGCCCTTGATGAATAATAAAACATGAAAAGGCATTAGGGGCGGGTAGCCCTTAATGCAGAATGAATTACAGAAATTGAGAGCGGGTAGCCCTTGATGCAGAATGAATTATGGAAAGTAAGGGATACTAGCCCTACATGCAAAGGAATTATGAATGAAGAAATGTTGAAAATCTATCAAGGCCTTACGAGCCGTTACTACTTTTAAAATTTAGGCCTTTAAGTCATATGACATGATAAAAGCAACTGCCTTATGATTAAAATATTATTTAATCCATAAAACTTGTAATCTGATATATATTGATTCACTCTAGCTTTTAGCTTATGAGTTTTTACAAAACCATTTTAGGACATGAAGAGGATTAGCTTGGCAGATCTAACTCTTGACTCATTAAGGATTTTTGTACCTTTGATGTAAATGCCATTTTGGGCCTATGATGATGTAATCAATGATGATGAGATAATGGAATATTTATGCACTGCTCTAGTATTGTTCACATGCTTCTGCATTTATTTTATTGTGATAAAATCCCTCAACCATTTTATCTTAGGCCTTTGCGAGCTTGCTCGTTGGCCGGTCATGTACCTATCTCATGATTGGGACAGGTCGTGATAGGATAGATCCAATTGTCGATTTCCTAACAAAGGATGAACTCCCTGCCGACAAGAACGAAGCACACAAGATAAAGATCAAATCGACAAAGTATTAGCTCTTGCCAAACAAGATCCTTTATAGAAAATCTTTCGCAGGGTCGTACTTGCACTGCGTATACCCATACATTGTTCAACGATTTCTTTACGAAATTCACGAGGGGTGTGCGGCAATCACATCGGAGGACGTTCAATAGCACATAAGGCTATATCCTAGGGATATTGGTGGCCGTACATGCAAGAAGATGCCAAACTTTATGTCAGGAATTACGAGAAATGACAGAAGTTTTCTCCCATCATTTATACCCCCTCAGCAGACTTAGCACCTCTCACGATCCCATGGCCCTTTGCTCAGTGGGCCTAGACTTTGTGGGACCCATGCAAAAAGTAAAAGGAATTGAGAAGTATCTACTGGTGGGCATAAATTACTTCACCAAGTAGATTGAAGCAGAGCCATTGTCAAAGATCACTGAGCACAACATAGAGCAGCTTGTCTGAAAGAATATCATCACTAGACTTAGAATCCCGTATGCCATCGTGTCGAACAATGGCACACAATTCCAAGATAAGTTCAAAGCCTTATGCTCAACACATAAAATCAAAAATTTTTATGCTTCCGTCAGTTACCCGCAGTGCAATGGACAAGTAGAGGCATCCAACAAGACAATCCTTGATGGTATCAAGAAAAGGTTGGACAAGGCTAAGGGAAGATGGGTTAATGAGATACCCCTAGTCCTCTGGGCTTACCGTATAATGCCCAAGAGATCCACCGGTAAAACACCCTTCTCCCTAGCCTATGGGACGGAAGTAGTCATTCCACTAGAGGTTGGCATCCCGACCATCTACACAGATTTGGTAGAGTAGGAGGCAATGACAATGCTCTATCCATACAGCTGGACCTGGCAGAAAAGAAGAGAGAAAGGGCACTTGTCAAGCTGGCCTTCTATCAAGAACAACCGGTCAAATTCCACAACAAAAAAGTTTACCCAAGGGAATTCGGAGTTGGTGACTTGGTCCTAAGGAAGGTTTTTGACAACACAAAGGATCACGCATATAGAAAGCTCGGGCCAAACTAGGAAGGACTCTACAAAATGATTGGGAGGGTAGGCTAAGGGGCTTACAAACTAACAAACTTGGATGGGATCAAGATCCTGCGCACCTGGAATGTCTCCAATCTCAAAAAGTTTTTTCAATAAAGTTGTAATTAGCCATGTTGTATCAACAAGATGTTATGCCACGGATGTAACTCCCCAGATTTTCAAACCATTTTTTTGAAACCAATAAAATGGATCATAATTAAATTGGAGAGAGCCACTTGCTACACATAAGCTAAATAGTAAAGATAATCAGACAATGCATAATAAGATACAAGAGAGATACAAGGAAGTACAAAGTGTGGAAGTAACTAAATACACTGGGTGACTATAACTAATACAACTGAAATGAAATACAACAATATAAGAGAAGTAAGTGGAGCAAGGGTGGCAAAGCTCCCAAGAGAATCCAGCAGCTGAATCAAACTCCAATCAACAAGTCCTCCTATCCCTGTAACACTAGGGGAAAGGGGAAGAGGGTCTGAGCGTTCTACGTGCTCAGTGAGAAAACCCACTACTACTACTACCGTGCATGCATATGGAGGGTGTGTGCACAAGTGTCTACATACAAAATGTGCAAAGATCGAAAAGAACCCAAGAACATAAGGTGACCGAAACTCCTCAAGATACGCTGGACTCGAACGTGCAACCGATAATGGATAATGACTCAAGTCCTCGATAACAATGATCACATTACTAAAGTCTCCAAGACTCAACTAAAATAGACCACAACTGAAGCACAACACTTACCTTCCCTACTAGGGTAAGACTACCCTAAACCTCTATTAGAAGGAACCAATAACCATCTTACTAGAACACACTAACTCGTATAACCCGAATCATTCTTTGACTTTAAACATTGTTAAGGATTAGATTCAAATGCCACTTTGAGATTTTTGGACGATTCAAGCATATTCCATGTTCTTGTTGCGCATTCTATTCATATCTCTCGAAGTGTTTCCAAAACATTGCAATAGGCATAAATCCAAGAATCCTATCATAAGTCCATTCTTGATTTATCCTTTCATTTTCTTTCATCGTATCTGAAAATCATTTCATAAAGTTGTAACATGGATAAATTCAAGAATCCCATCATAAGTCCATTCTTAATTTATCCTTTCATTTTCTTTTTTTATATTAAGAATAGATTCCATATTTGATTTGGCCCGGTATAGTGGCTCGTCGACACATTATCCTTTCCATCTGTCGTTCCCCAACTCATTGGGAGGGCCAAGTTACCCCCATTGTGCACAATGTCGTGGATGGCCGACCATCCAAAAAATCCCTTCATAAGTTCATTCCCGCATAAATATATCGTCATTCCCCAATTTATTGGGAGGGCCAAGCTACCCTTTGATTCCACGTCGTTAGGTAATTCTGTTTTATTTCCTAGCTAACGCTAGCCATGTTTCATTGAATGGTTCCCTTCCGATTATTTCCATTATGGTTGTGAGTTATGAGTGAAAGATTCAAGATTTAGTACGAGTAGCCCTTCTAGGGCACATCCTCCATATTCGATATTCATTAGGTATATTAAATCACTTAGTTGACTTCTTCTAATCTCAACTCCACCTGAACCATACCAAGGTAGACATCAAACATGTCATTCTACATTCGACTAAGTGTTTCAAGACCAACACTCAACCTTGACTGTACCAAGAGAGTGAACCAACCATTCTAACATCCTCAATCTTGATGGTATCAAGTGAGATCCCAAAGTGATCTCAACAACGAAAAGGGCTACCTTATTTCAATTCTTTACCGATCAAATTCCCAACTAAGTCCATACATAAAGAATATAAAAAGTGGTCATAAGACCATCCCAATATTACGGTTCCTACTCGAGGCACCTAGGCAAGTCACGTATATCCTCAATTTGATTCAAAGACCCTTATAGGAATTTCATCGAACATTTGGTGCCCAATGAGTTCCAAGGGTCCACCAATGCCGTCTAAACCTTTTTTTTTTTGAAAAGTTAAATATTATTAATATAGTACAAGATTACAACATCATAATAACAGCTAAAACAAATCTGCACTAAACTACCAGCTAACCTAGTTACTGCGCACATAATCTACCACATATCCTACCAGCAAAAGACAACAGCAAAATTAGAAACTGAACACAACCAGCCCAAAAACTAAAAGGAAAGTAAAATAAACAAAAACTACACAGCAAACTGCAACAAACTGCACAGCTGCATACAATCCCTCCCAGCTGCAAGCAAACTGCACAGTAAGCAAAACCAACCCTAGCTGCCTCGACCCCAGCTGCAACCCTAACATCACCAGCCTCCCCAGATCCAGCACCACTTCAAAACCCTCATCCCAACCCCCACAAATCCCTAAACGCCGCTGACACCACCCTCGCTTACCGCCTGCTGCCTCAGGCTACCACCTCTCCAACCCGCAACTGCACGAACCTGCTTACTAGACAACCGGAGCCGCCGACACCACCCCTGCCTCCTTCACCCCCTCTCCACACCACTGACTTCTGCCTAAAAAAATGAAGCCCCTGTTGCCAAAAGCCGTCTAAACCTTATATCACCCAATTCATCCATACATAGGTTTTAAGACAACATATCATCATATTATCCTACAATTCAACTCAAGACCTTTCTCAGGAATTTCATCGGACGTATGATCACCATGAAGTTCCGAGATCAATCAAGGCTACTACAACCTTTCCTAGCACACCTACAACCACAATTTGACTTCGCGACCCAATTTAGCATTTCATAAAATACAAGATGCTCATATTATTCTAGGATGATACACAAACTCTATTAACCGTGATACAACCCTAGGATCCTATCAATTTGGCCCATAACTTAATTGGACATTTCCTCAAATACCTAGTGGGCATAAATTCACAATCACGTATTTGAACTCCCTAGAAATTCACTATGCCACACAACTACCAATATCCCCCCCCACAATACAACCCAAGACGTTCCATAGACCACCCAAGGGATCTAAACACATGAACTACCCAAATGAATGAAATGAAAACAATCGCATATACACACACGAGAGTAGGAGAGATTTTATCCACTGGAGCCATTGAATCTCTAAATACCTATGTGAGGGATTCTTTATACCCTTACAAACCGAGACCATAGGTGTATAGTTGTTGACACGCTCATCGATGTTCGAGAAAGGGGATTTCTCCCAAATCCTAGAGGAAGACCTCCAACAATTAGAGAGAAGGGGAGAACTATATAGAGGGAGAGAAAGAGACTTACATGGGAGGTAGAGAGAGCCAAACCTAAAAAATGAGGGTTTTCGAGATCACAATGGTATATATACGTACCCCAAGTTAAAAGACCAAAATGCCCTTAATGAGCTTCAGAAGTCTGCCAGAAGTCTCTGTGCACCAGTGCATGCACTGGTGCAACCCACCAAATTTTTACTCAGAACCACTTTGCACCAGTGCACCAACCTGTGCAACTGGTAAAAGTGTCCAACAGAATCACTTTGCACCGGTGCATGCACCGCTGCACACTTTGCTGTGACACTAAGAAGGACCTCAAAATTTGACGGGAGAGTTTTGGACATAACTTCTTCGTTCGAACTCCGAATGAGACGATTCGAATTGTGTTGGATTCACAATTGAATTCCCTACGACATTGATGAAGAATATATTCAGATTCAGAGAATATGTCGGGGTCATAATGGACCTAAAAGGCCCTCGGCACATTGTCGGAATAACTCGCCATCACCCCAACTTCACACTGGGGACTCTAACTACCCCAAACTATCGAATATCATCGCATGGGACCCGATAACAACCATAATCCTATTTAAGAAAATTATTAAAAAAGTCTAGATTGCTACATCTTATACTCCTTAAAAAATTTCATCCTCGAAATGAGATAAGGGAGGAGAGAGGATGAAACATTAAACCAAACGCGACTATCGAGACTAAAGGAACTATACTCCTCGATATTCGAATCGGGAATCAAACTCGAGGATTACACAAAAGTTGGTTTACAAGAAGCGCGCTAATATTTTAAACGAAGATGGTTGGATTTAATATGGTTTCTACTATCACCCTTATTCGTGCTTTTATAAATTTTTTCCTCACATATTGCATATGCTTTTTATTAGCGTATGACTAATCCACAACTTAATCATACTCATAGTTAAATGCAAAACCCATTATAGTTCTCAATATTACACCTCCCACTCATGCAACTCCCCAATTATAATTTACTGTGATATCCCAACTCCAATGCCTATCAAGCATATTCATTTCGATGAGTTCACTATATTTTACATCTTTGCTTTGACATCACTTCTTAGAAAATCAATGCTTAGAGATCCACTCATAGCAACCCATCGATACCCAGCACAAGTGATCACATAACACTCGATTACTCACTCTTACCCACATTTCTAATACTTTCAATTTCGCAATAGGATCTCCTCCCATAGATTCCTACCAAAGAATCCCCATAAAACCCAAGAGAAAATTACAATCTCCCAATAATCTTTTCCCAAATTATGCAACTCTCATAAATCAGGATTTCATGCAATAATGTAACCACATAACTCTATTCTTTCAATAATTCCACTTTCCCACAATACCAACCTTAATAAACTTCAAAGAACATTTCTTGGAACTTAACATAAACAATAACCCAAACCTACCGATTCTCTGTTTCTCATATAATTTCCAAATAACAATTTGCTTTATAACACTATTTCACTCTACTAACATGATAGCTTTGAAACACTACTAATTCCTTCTCCTTGCACACTATAGAAGATATTTCTCCTCTCACACTCTTTTGTCCATCTTCAAATCGCAAATTGACTTAACTAACATATTATCCTGACATTCTTCTTATGCACAACGCAATTCCAACTTACCTATTGACGCAAAATTTTGCTTTTCCTTTCCTTTATCACACCACAAGCTCATACAATTCAATAGAATGATCCTCGATTAAATATTTTATCCTAAGAATTTCCAACTGATAACCCTATTGATTTCCAAATTTAAATCCCCTTTTCTTATTATCAACAATATTTGCTCAAACACATGACATATTTCTCACTAAACATCTTACAAAATACAGTCCATAATAACAGACATGCTTGCACTGACTTTAGGTGAAATTAAGAAGTTCTACGAACACTTACAAGAACTTAGCCGAAAATACTTGACCCTGTTGAACTTTCATTTACTCCATTCGGTGAAAACACTTCCATATGGGATAGCTAACACTTTCAAATTTCAAACACTGGAATGCAACATAACCCAACCTCCTATATATATATAATATTTAGGTACATTACCATTTCATTCCCCTTAGAACACTTTCGAACACTATAATTGTAATGCCCATCCCAATAATCATTTAATTTAAAACAATTATCGAGCGTGGAAACGTTACAAAGAGAACCTCGAAATCAAAAACTCAAGTCTTGATAATTAAAATCTCAAGAGATACACTCACCACAAAATAGAATTAATAAAAGGTCTTATAAACTACAAGATAAAACATCACCTCACCACAAAGCACCAATATAAACCTTGAAGTACAGCGGAAGACTAAATCTCACTAACCCAAAATATATTAACTCTAGCACCTACTAACAACAACAAATACAAGGCTCAACTGCATGAAAGGTAAAGTGGCTACCACAACTGAATAAGCCTAACATGCTACACAACTAATCATAACAAAAAGGGCTATCAAAACTAGCCAGCACAACCACCTGCTATAAACTGTCAAGCCCATTGAAAGGGGCTAATACTGCTCCAAGCCTGACTGTAGTGGACCCAATCCTCAAGCCTCCAAATCTTGAATTTCCAAGCCAAAAGAAAAGAAAGGACACGAGCAAGGAAATCCAGAGTTTGTTAGATATGACATCTAAATATATGACTAACAAGAGATTAAATAACATGAGAGAATAACTTGCATTAAACATGAAAGAAACTAACATAAGCATTAACTCATATTTATTCCCATTTACACTTCTTCCAAGTCTTACATGCTTTTACCTTTATCTTGTTTATATAGTTCCATTTCTTGATTCAATGATGACTAAATCATAATAATTATTTTTGCCTTATTACAAGTCTATGTCCAAGGACGGGGACAACTACAAGGGACTGTCCATCCTACTCAACGTCTACTACATAAGTGTATCCAAGCAATAGTCAACATATGAATGGTGTGACATGCCCTCTACGACTAGTCATTAACCTCTAAGGATTCACATAGAATATTCTGCCACAAGTGCCATCCCCAATGTAATCTAAATTCATTTTCCAAGATACGTACTTTTAACAATACCACTATCTATAAGTGTACAAGGCAATGATTATTAACATGATCCTCTTTGCATAGAATGATTATTACTAATGATAATCATCTATCCACAATATACTTCAATTCTATATCAAGCCAAGGCATAACTCGTATGAAGCCACATAAGCTCGTTCACATTTCCAACCGCTTATATTCTTATAAGGAATAGACATACTTTATAACTCTAGGGTGAACACACACACACACAATAGTATAATTTGATTTATTCTTGCCCGAAGGCCAGCCTAATCAGCTAAATTCTTTGTTCACTAACATTCACCACATATGGTACACATGATTTTTGATTGCCCGAAGGCTAGCCCACATGGCTATATTTGATGTTTATTATTATTTTTTGCAAACACTTGCCACCTTAGACTCTATACAAGCCTCTTGGCATGTAGGCCGAACTGCCAACACTTGCCACCTTAGACTATACAAAAGCCTTTTGGCAATAAATGCTGAACTGCCAACATGACCACCTTATAAATAAAATACTTATTCTTCCCACACTGGCCACCTTGACACATACACAAGTGCCATACATATCTCAATACATAACTAGGGATAACACTTCCCTTCACACAAGGACTCACACACAAACAGTCCTACTCAGAAGTTCTTATTAAATTAATAAGGCCCAAAGAGGCCACACACTTCTAACCATCAACCAACAAGTAGCGTATCACACACACATAAGTGTCATAGTCACTAAGTACCCTACATGGGTCTACCACGCTTCCATTACGCTACTCTGATTATTCTTTCCTTAGTTTGTTTCATATATATCATTCGAGGAAGCATTCACATTAACTGTTGATTTCCAATGCATTAGTGTACATTAACCATTCAAGTGAGCCTATGTATCTTCTTATATACGTTGCACAACTAGGTACATTAACCATTCAAGTTCTTTAACTTGATTTATCATCCTTTTTATAATTATGGATTAATCCATTTGATTCAAGTAGTCTTACTTAAACATGTAAAGTGTTCGCATATGAGTAAATGAAGCACATATCTAACACAAACTCACCAGGTACTGACGAAGAGCCAAGCAATCTCCTCCACAAGCCTTGGAAGAGTAAGATGCTCACCTGACATAGATTCAAGTAGATTAAAACCCACCTATGCATTGAATTATTTAAACAGAGACTAAACATTAACAATGGACTTAGACGTCCTCAAGGTTCCCCAAGGTTAAACTCAAACACTAAGGACCCCAAGACTAAGTCTTAACCTTCAAACGCTAAGGCAATAATGTTCACTTCAATTAAACCCAAAACACTTCCAAAGGTTCACTAAGATCCTCAAAACATGATTCACATGATCCTAAGGGTGTAATACCTCAAAGCCCCAAGCAAACATCAAACAATTCCCCTCAATTAGGCTGACCGGTACGGGACCGGTATGGGTCTGGTGTACCGCCCGACATTCGTGCATTTGTGTAGTCGTTACTACATCATGACCCAATTCCCATTTACCACAATGCCATTACTAAAACACACCAAGGCACCTATACTTTCATATAAGCCACTAATTAACCCTATATACTTAATTAAGCACATAGATCCCTTTCCTTATAATATTTAGCACCTCTAACTCTTAAATCAAAAATATAATTTATTTTTAATATCAATAATTAAATTGATTTATAATAATGGGATGGGTGTGACAATAATGTAATGATCTGCGGTACAAATAATCTCGAACCTTTTCAGGTCCGTTTGAAAGTACCCAATTTTTTTCAATTGTTCATCAATTAATCTTGAACTAACACTTCTCATTCTCTTCCTTAAATTTCCGCTCTCGAATCCATAGTTATCTCCTTACCACTAACTTTAAGCTTATCTTTCCAATTCAACTTCAATATATTCCTTTTCTCATTTCTTATATATAATTTAACCTTTATTCAACCTTCTACTCATCTCTTACATACTTACAAAATCACCACAAACTTCTCATAAGGATTTAACAACCGATCGATAAGACTAAGTTTCAACGTTCTACAACCCTGCTAACATTTCATAAGGTTTTAAATCCACCTTTTCCATAGCATACCATGCTAACTCTAACAATCTAGTCCCCTATGCATTCACTAATATAGTTTCTTGCGTTAATCTTATAAAAATTGATCCACTGATCCTCAATAATCAATCAATCGCCCATACTAGGGAACTGATTTATCTCATCCATCCATATATTCTCAAAGGCACTGAACACCACATCACTATAAAATTTATAATGAAATCCAAATGTGTGAAACAATTATCATGCTATAGTATAAATACATACTATACGACACATAGTAGTCAGCGAAGAAAACAAAAATGAATACATAAGTATGTAACACATAACATGCAATGGTAAAATCAAAGTTGCACATAAACATCTAACACTTTAGGGTTCACTTGCCAAGCCATGCCTTACAATGGTTCTCAGAACCTCAGATACACCCTTCTATCGAGTACTATTCACTAACTCCTCAAACTAACCTAGACTCGGTATTCCAATATATCATGCTTTTCCATTTAACTTCACAAGACTTTCCATTTGAAAATACGTTGATCAAGCACTTTTCAAATTGGATTTCAAGGTAGTTGCATGGGTGTCAAAGTAACACGCACAATAATCCCAGAAAATACACACCACCGACTCATTCTAACTCTTACCTCAAAATCTCAAGCACTCTTGATCCAGAATCTAACAACCTAGAGCTCTAATACCAAACTATCACGACCCGTCCTAGAAACTAATATAAAATAAATAATCCGGACACGTGCCATGACTAAATACCACATTATCCAACTCACTATTTTCCCAATAGAATTTAAATACCTCAATAATTACCATAAATACAGTGGAAGACTTAAACTTATGAAGTCAGAAACTGTTAAATCTCATAACTTAAAAACATAAACTACCTCAACAAATGAGGTTCAAACAATCTCTAAGTGAGTAAATACAACTTCACGAGTCTCAACATCTATCACTAGAACACTGAATATCATCTAGGACAAAATCCTTCCACTAAGGAACATGAGCCACCAAAGACATTCTCTACCAACGACTTAGCTTGTAGTGAACCCGCTAAGCCTCCAAATATGGACATATAAAGTTAAAAACAGAGAGAAAACAAAGCATATCCAGGAGTGTCGGATAAGAATCAATATGTGAAAGATTATGCAAGAGATTACATGAAAATGTAACGTAATAATATAGGGATCTGAATTGCCCCTTAACAAGGCCACAGGCTAACAACATCTAAGTCAAGTACAATAAGGTGACAGCACTTAAACTCATATCTTTTTACTTCAATTTCTTCCTTAAACACATTAAGGTTCAATTATTATTTCTCAATTCACATGATATAAATATTTGCCACATTGACGATTAGATCCCAACCTTACACCGAGACAAACCCCGTTGAATCCACGGACAAACCCCTATCATCAAGTATGTCTACTTATTAGGGCGAATCAATCAAGCCCTAGATACCCCTATAATCGGCATTTCTGGCTTAGCAAAAGTATGCCAAAGTATTGTTCACAATTGATGTCACATTAGGCATGTTTTCTTCACATTTAATATCTCAAGGCATGCCAATTGCTTCTACATAATTAATAGTTCAACAATATCAAAGCCACATGATTGCATATCATTATGATCTAACATAGGGAATTACAATTCATCACACGTTTTTCACACACCAACGTAAGGTAATTAAGGCATCTAATCATGACTTGCCAAGTAACAACACAATAGAAAATGTATTCACACAAGAGGGTACTTAAACACATAATGGAACATTGAAACACATAATGAACATGTAACATATAATCATAAGGCATCTAACATATATATAAAGGATCCACACACTCACCGTAGCGTGAGCAATACCAAACAATTCACTTCTTGGTCAACAAGGTTCCTGGTTCCTCACCTGTAGTGATAAAACTAAGTTAGGATAATAACTATCTTAATTATGCCAAGAAATGTCTTTAAAACCTTTAGTTTATGTCAATTAATGATCCTTATGACTTAACTAAAATTTAGTCCAGAACACCCCGAAACCAATTCCCAAGACACTCGCAACCGGTTCCCACCAGATGCACTTGCAACCAATTTTACGACAACCTACAACTGGTTGCGCAAACCTAACCCGTAACCGGTTTCGCCACTAACTACAACCGGTTCTGACCCAATTTTTCCCTAATCGATTTCTCCTAGCCTAATCAGTTACCCAGGCCCAGAACACCCCGCAACTGGTTGTGCCTTGACCCTTCCACCTTTTCTTCAACCAGTTTCTACTGCTTTATGCTATGGTTACCAGCTCATCAGTGGTGCCCGGAACCGGTTTCCCTCTCACACAGAATTGGTTCCCAGACCTTCTGCACTTGTTTTGACAATGCGATTTTTGGATGAACTAGTTCGACTCTAATCTTCGTTAAACACATTTTTATGCCTCAAAACCCAAAAAAATTGACCTACTAACATGATTTACTTATTCATACACTAATCATACTCGTCCTTAGGTGTCAAAACACATCAAACCATCCTTAAAACCCATGTTTTACACTCTAGATCTAGGAACTTACTTACAAATGAGATTAACCTTAATTCTTAGATTAACCCTAAATCTGAGATGATATGACAATATAAAATACATAAGGTTGTAAGTACTTACATTGGGAACAATCTTCGTGAAGAATTCGTCTTTCAAATCTTACTCCAAAGTATTCTTCACAAGAGAATCTCCTAGCCACCACCCTCTCTATCTCTCTAATCTCTAATGAGTATAATGGATAAGTGTGATTAGTGTTTTCCCCTAAAACTAATCAGATTTTAAACATCAATGACCATCTTACCCCTTTACTTACTACATAAAAACCCTTGCCAACTATTCTTTATACTTCACATAATTATAATTCAATTTATTTACATTATAATACTTAATTCTTACTAAATTAAATTATAAATCATTTATAAATGAAGTGAAGCTTATTATCACCTAACCTCTTCCTTTTATTACTAGTGTATTGCCCGTGTCGATGTCACTCAACAATTCAAAAGTGCAACACAATACATAAGGGTACAATGAAACTTCGAGCATTAGTAGTGCATTCGTCGCTGATTCATGTCTTCGGCACATTGGAGTAACTTTGGCACTCATTATGAGTGACGAGCACTCAATCCGAGTTTTCGATATACCCCGTGTAGATGGCATGGGGCAAAAGATTAGAAAGCACAACATAATACATAAGGGTACGATGAAACTTCGAGTGTTGGTAATCCCTTCGGGCACTCGATCCATATTTTCGATATACCACGTGTCAATGGCACGCAATGACAAAATAGAAAGTGCAACACTAACCCTAAAGTTACGACAAAATTTCAGGTGTTAGTAGTGTCTTCGGCACTTTGGATTGCCTTCGGCACTCATTATGAGTGACGACACTTGATCCGAGTTTTCGGTATACCTCGTGTCAATGGCACAACGCAACAGAATAAAAAGTGCAACACAATACCTAAATGTACGACAAAACTTCGAGTGAGAAAGAGAGCAAAGATGCAAACCAAAAATGCATATAGATGCGACCAAATTGACTCGCATATTCCGCGATCAGACAACTGAGTGAATATAGTTGTGTGTCTCGATCATAGTTGTATGTATCGAGAAAGATAGTCTGCCAAATCATAACATGTACGGAGCAAAGATTCCGTATTTATTTCTCAAATTGCACTGACCTCCCTATTTCCGAAAATATACAAACCACTCCTCTATTTAGGTGGTTGTTAAATACATAAAAGTGAACTTTATGTTATTCTTTGATTATTCAAGAATACAAAAATTGTATTATGTCTAATGAATAAAGCCAAAATCTAATAAATAGCCGAATAAAAATATTGACTACAACCAGTGAGTAGTGATTAAAGGTCCAAAAAGTGTATTGTCAATGGTAAAATTGTTGAGTACCTCTGGGACCACACACATTCACACATCTATTATACATTTTACATCTTTATCCTAGTCATATTTCATAATGTCCCAGTCATTCATTATAATGTTACAGTTATCTCTTATACATTATACATGGTGTGCTTTTTTAATAACACACTTCTAATATACACGCCTCGGAATTGATCAAAAAAATATATTATACACGCCTTGGGAATAATTCACGCGTAACAATTCACGTGACTCCCATTCCAAGACTCCCCATTCCAATCCCCCATACACGCCTACGCCTCCCCCATTCAAATGCTCACCCATCCCTTCAGAAACCCCATACACGCCTACGCCTCTGCAATACCATCGACCTACGCCTCTGCAATACCATCCACCATTCACTCCATCCCAACACCATCGCAACACCATGTTCCCGACACTGCCCTTCAGAAAGCCTCCTCCAAAGTCGAGGAAGCATGAACGGTGAACGGTGACTGTCGATTCCCACCTTCAAGACACACCTGTTCTCTGAGGTACCCTCTCTCTCTTTATCCCTCTCTCAGTTTTCAGTGAACATCGTCGTCCCTCTTGCCGGTTGAAATAGATCGAATCTCACCGATTGAAATAGATCTCCATTTTTGTAGAGTTCCCGGTGTCTTCAGCTAACCTCAACGAAGGGGATGGCGATGGCAGGGCAACGACGGGGCGAATCTTTGGTCGATGCTGAGGAATCAATCGCCGGGTAGAGACAGGGGGCGGAGGTAGGAGATACGAACATTAGTTTAGTTTTTTTCGTTTTTGGTATTAATTTTTCTGGGGTTTCGATTTAGGGGGTTTTAGTTTTTGTTTCAATTTTCTGGGTTGAGGAAGAAGAAGGCAGTAGGGTTGGATAGTTTTGGGGGGTTATGTGTTTCCTTTTTGCATTTTTTCCAGTAATGTAACACAGTAGATAGACTGGAGTATTCACGCAGAGGATATGAGTTAGGTTTTTTTGGTTTTTTTTTGAGTTTGCTGGGTTTGAGATTGAAACAGAAGGAGAGTTTTAATTTCGTTTTTTGGGTTGCTGGTCATTAAAATCATACAGTATGGTAAAATTGGTTGAGAGTTTTGGTTTGGATTTCATTTTTAACTTACTGGGTTTATTTTTTGTTGTTGGCTGTGCTTTTACGTTTGTTCGCGAGTTCTGGGTTGGAAAAGATGCTGTTATTTTAAGGGGTACGACGAAATATAAACAGATTGATGTTTTGGATTACCTTTTTTTTTTAAAGTTTGATTCAATTTTTTATTCGTTAC
>NMUG010000526.1:0-21726 GCA_002855965.1 Monotropa hypopitys | reverse complement strand
GGTTTTCAAGGAAAGGGGAATGATACACCACTACGGATTCCACACTAATATTGTTAGCTGGTTCACACTAGTATTGTTAGTTAGTTCACTTTCAATACTGTTAGCTGATTCTTTTTGGTTATTCTGTTACGAGTGGAGGGAAAGTTAGTTAGACTGTTGTGAGGATATAT
The DNA here is from genome assembly GCA_002855965.1 of Monotropa hypopitys. NCBI lineage: Eukaryota > Viridiplantae > Streptophyta > Magnoliopsida > Ericales > Ericaceae > Monotropa > Monotropa hypopitys. The sequence goes on along the minus strand of NMUG010000526.1, from coordinate 21,556 downwards.
AGTCAAGGGAAAGAGAGGAAAAAGGGTGAAAGATGTTCGTGTAATTCATTTCTTTCTTTTAGTGATTGTGAACCTTCCTGTGGCTTAATATCAGAAGATGAGATTCAGAATTAAATCTCATATTTCTTTTGAACTTCTATGCATTTGAGTTAGTACGTGTATCATCAATTCTTGTGCATCCATTTTTCAGACTTACGAGTTAGGATTGCGTGAGAACATATCATAAATGGAAAGATTCAACAAAGAAGTTGGGGGTAGAGTTAAGCGTTATAACCTTATTCCGCATAGTGGATAGTTCTTCACTTCCCCCGTGGATGTAGGCATACTAGCAAATTGCATATACATGTGTTCTCCTATATGCACTATTCTAAAAGGTCCCGTCTGGGGCCGCCTAGGACCCGCCTGTGCGCTAGACGGCAGTGGTCTGTCTAAGAAATATCATATATTTGATAATCAAACAGAGCCTTAAGGCACGAATATTATATATTTGATGTTATAAAAAAATCTCATGCATTATTCATTGTTGCATTAAGTAAATATTAATTTACTTAATAAATAAATAAATGCTTAGGCCCCTAGGCGCTAGCTTCCCCCCAGCACCTAGCGTCTTTTAGAACATTGTCTGTATGTGATTGTTTCTTCATTATTGTCGTGCAAATCGAATCGTCTAGTTGTCGCATAACACTTAAATTGGGAAGCTATATAGGGATGCAAACAAGCCAAGCTGAGCAGCGTAGTTGGTTGCTCATGCTTAGATCGGACGTGGGATGACAATTGATCTAGGGGCGAATTGAGGCAAATGTTTTCTCCTTGTTCGATATTTATTCATTGTTTGGCAGAGTTTGCAGCCATCTTGTTTGAGCTTAATACTACACAAAACGAAAACTGAGTGACAGAAGACAAGGCTAGTCTTCACAAATCCTCAGCCCCAATGCAACGCTTCTAATTCTAGCAGAAAATTCTATGGAAAATTGAAGAGATCTGGGTTACACGTAAGGGATCTGGTCTTCCAGTGATTCTCAGCAGCAACGCTCTAGATAATGCAGAACAGTGAAGAAAAAGGCCTTCTTTGTAAGGTTGGCACAGTGGCATTCAATAGGAATCTACAAAAGACACCTATGGATTTCTTTTCAAGAAAACATTGTGGTATAAGCTGGAAGTGGAGCGCAGGCTAAAATATAAGTTATATATTTTCTTCATCAGAAGCGGAGCCCAAATCATTTCTGTAAGGTAAATATACATTGGATAAAAAAAGGCAAAATGTTACTACCGATGTCTTATAACACACATATCTTTTTGGGAAGAACTGAATTTAAACAAAGCTGTGAAGAACTGAATTTAAGTGAAGCTCGTGGGTAAGCCAACAATATCTATAAGGATCACAAAACAAGGAGAGAAAATGAGCCTTTACACAAAGATCACATAAAGAAACTGAATATAAGGTGACTAGTTTTATAACTATATAAAAGAGAAAACCACACAGGAATAGAGAAAGAGAACACGTAGCACATGAATATAAGGTGACCAGCTTTATAACTATATACAAAATGACACAGGAATAAAGAAAGAGAACATGTATCGCATTTCGAATTGGATTATTCTCTATGTTTGAGACATGCACTTTTTTTGTTTTCCATCTTTAAATGGTCAAAATTCTCTATCTATTATAAGGAAAATGATAAAGAAATAAGATTACGCGCATTTTTTTATTAGTATTAATTAATTGCCATACTTGCCTGATAAAAAGTCGTTCTAACATGTAGGATTTAGTTCTTACTTGGTTCTATACTTGGCAGGGGAATTGGTTGGTAAAGATCAACATTTGTGTCAATTCTGACAAGGGCCTTATCATATGCAAGAGGATGAGAAAGCATATTTTGTTCTTGGCACTTTAACTTCAGTTGCTTTCTCAAAGATAACTTCTCTAACCGTCGTTCATCTCGCTCATTTTCCGTTGTCAGTCCTAATCATAAATTTTGTGGTATCAAAAAACATAAGATTAAGACAGCTCATAATTACAGGAATCTAAGGACTAGTGTTTGGTTACTCAGAAGAACCTACAAATTTTAAATATGACGACTAAAACCTGTGTGCAAGTAATACATGTCGTCCAATGCTTCAAGATTCTTATTGCAACCACCAAGAAATGCAAGAATACCGGCCCTTTGTGGATCCAAACTGTCCCCAGCCATTGAAAATCTAGCAGAAGGTCCATCGTCCGTAGCTGCCACCTTGGTCCATACACCAGTATCTATACAAGGTTTGAAAGGATTCAACATTATGAGATTCAACTGGCAGCATATGAATGATAACTAATACACTAAAAGCTTTATACTCTTTTTTTATCGAAGAACAGACCCACAGTCGAGCCCTTTGGACCCGGCTGTACAGCCGAAACTCTGGGAGGGCTAGCACAGCATCACACCACCATGGCCCTTCCTCTTAAATCAGGAATACTCGTCATGTAGTGAGAATTGAACCGTAGACTCGGAGAATTACCCCTCTAGGCAAGGCATCTCTTCTCACGGCTGGGGCAAGCCCCGGGTGAGTAAAAGCTTTATACTCTTAATTGATCATCCAGAAAAAACTTAGGTGGCTCAAACCTGGTATAACGCAAGGATACTGACTGGAAGCCATATGCATAATTCTCAAATATGTTGTTTTAAATATCTCATGAACACCAACTTGTATGGATAAATGTCAAACAAGTTGATCTGGTGCCTGCCAATCAAACTCTCTGAAGTGTGGCATTCAACAGGAAAGTCACTCTTAATACCGTTTATGTCTTCCTAACCGTAGTGCCACTTAAGGAAGGAAAGATACATGTATAGTTTCATAGACACAAAAACTGTAATGGTGTCATTACATACCAACATCAAGCATATAGATGTCATCATATAAGCTTGACTCGTCAGTAAAGCCTCCAAAGACAAACAAGTTCTTGCCCAAAGTAACAGTTGTATGCCCTCCTCGAGGTGGCAACAGTTGGCCTGAAGTGTCCAGCTTGCTCCACACAAGAGTATCTATCAGAACACGCCATTATTTACCAAAATGCAATTGCCAAGGCATCAGCTATAGATAGTCTTGTTCAACATGGAAGATAAAACCTATTCAATCTTGGTAATCAATATGAGCAGTTTTGAAAAGAACTGATACCTGCATCAAGGATATAAACATCAGAGAGATAATAATCATATGAGTCTTCACCACCAATGATAATAATTTTGTTTTTCCAAGATGAGCAAGTGTGGCTATCACGCTTTGCTGGTGAACTGCCTGATGTTGAAGCATGTTGCCATACAAAAGTCTCTGCAAATGGGGAGATCAGTAAACCATTCTTTATATAAGCAGCGAAAAAAAAATTATCGCAGTAAATAACTCTCTTATACATTTTAGTCTCTGAATGTCTAGGGTTCATGCAAATCCAAAGCCCTAGTAAATTTATGAGAGATAAAATGTATGCTTTAACTAAACCCGCGCTTTTATCAATCACGACCCCTGCACAAAGGAAACTCCATACTGATGCATAACACTAATGTCGCGTTATAAGTTTGTAACAACTAGTCAAACTGAAAAGGAAAAACAGGAATAGTTCAGCTTGCAGAGATATGCGGTGAATGGATTTTTTTACTAGTCCATAAACTTACCCGTATTCAAAATGTAGAGATCATCATAAAACTCTTCATTAGAACTAGTTGAAGATTTTCCGCACCCACCAAATATGAAAAGTCGTCTGCCAATGAGTGCTGCACTGTGACCTTCCCGTGCATCTGGTCCCTCGCCTCTTACACTTGGTGAGATCCAAGTATTGGAAGCTAAAAATTCAACACATTAAGGAGTATAGGTCAAAGTGATGCAGAATATAATGACAAGAAACACACCCACATAAATAGGTAGATCATTGCTTAGTGTTCTTCGTATCATCCAAGTCAAGTACTACTTTATCTTCTACGCACTATCAGCTGAATTGTGTATATATATATTAGGGGTGAGGACAGATCATGTGAGGACCCGGAAAATTTTTATTTTATTCGAATGCAAAATCTAGATTAATTACCGTAAAATTTGAACTCGAAATATTGTTGAAGTAATTAGATTTTGGGAATCGACTTTGCATTGGAAGTAATTGATTTTAACATTTGAATTAATTGAAAAAAATTATGGGAATTCGATGTTAATTAGAGTTTTATGATCGTCGACGTCGTTGCTTAGAGGAGGCCAATGTTTTTGGTGAAATTTGGTTCTCGGAAGTCTTTGACAAGATTATAGTAGGTTTTGGTGAGGAGAAGTATGAATTTTAAGGTTAAGTATGGATTGGAAAGAAGAATGCCAAAATTTGGGCTAAGGCAATTTTCGGACGGAAGCCTCCGCTAGTTGGATGCCCGTGATGGCATCGTTTTGGGGTAATTCTGCCATAATTTGGCCTACCGCTCCCCAGGAGCGCGAGCGCTTTGTTGCGGCAGACATAGTAAAAACAGAATGAGGCCATTCATTCTTTTTCTTCTCCTTTCTTGTCCTTCTAAACTGCGACACACACACAGCACACACACAAACCCTCTCTCTACAATCCGCCCATTTTCACCTAGACTTGGAGTTTGCAACCTTCATTAAAATTGTAGATCGAGTCCGGGGCGTCAACATACTCAAATCGAGTCTTCAAAATCTGAGTTTGGAGGTTCTAGGTTTTTTCTCAAAACCCATTGGGTACGAATTTCTCTCCCTGTCTTATATATGTTGGTGTACAGAGGTCGAATCTAGGATTTATGCTCTTAATTTTATGAATTTGAGATTAATTTAGTAAAACACCCAAATTGCAATTGTTAGGGTTTTAGGTTCTTGACTAATTTGTTGAAATCATGGGGATATATGATGTATGACAATGAAAGGTAGATAAATGGAAGGAATATAGGAAAATGTTGGTGTTCCACGGGATTGTGTGAACTATGATTAATATGTGAGATATGCTATTGATGATTACATGCATGAGTAGATTTAAATTATGTAGAAGTCCTTGATGATTGTAATTAAATGAATTAATGTGTATTCCATGATATTGATGGAATTAGTAGATATGTATGATATCCTAAAATTTGAGGGTTTTGAGCAGATGAACATAATCCATGGAACTTAGCATGAGATGTGAAAAATGATGATGATTGAAATTACGCGAAAGCTTGGGGCCAATACCTAGAGGGTGGTGAATAGGTTGGCCAATTAAAAATTACTTATTCAAATATAATGGATTTAGTTTTCAAATGATTATCTTAATAAACAATGTATTTCAATTACTTGAAATTAAACCAGTGACAGATTATGTGTAGTTAATAAAGATTATTCTCTTTTATGAAACAAGCTCAATTTGTTAATTAATTTTAAGCACATGCAAATTGTGATGATAATATGTAAAATGAAAGTGATCACAATTATACAAGATATAAGAAGGAAAGACAAGAGCAGTAAGGGATAAAGAGACAATAGCAGCACAACACCAGATATATAGTGGAAACCACTTAGGCATCAATTGATCCCTAAGTGTAAAACCACTTGACCTAATCTACGGTTTCACTAGAAATAACAAAGGTTTAAAGGTTACAAGAGTTACTGACTTTTTACCCCAAAGCCCTCCTAGCTCCTGCAATCCTCAAGCTCCTCGAGCCCCTTCTGCTATCCTCTAGAACACCACAGTGCAGCGCGCTGATCTTCGACTCTCGATCGGCTCCGGAGTGCTCCGGCCAACGTAGAAAGATCAAACAATAACGATGTGTGCAAAACACGAACGAATAAGATAACTACAAACACTAGATCCAAAGATGATCTAGTAGAATAGAGAATTAAGACTTAGAAGTATAGAGAAAAGCACAACAAGTGTGATAATACTCCAAGTACTTAATTACAAGAGTGAATTAAGGCAGAAACCCAATAAAGAATCCAAAAGAAAACTTTAAGATAATTTACTATACAAGAGTGGACAAGGAATGATTACCAAATCAAGAAGACTTAAGAATAACCTCAAGACAATCCACTACAAACACTAGATATGATAAATTTTCTAATACAATGAATTTAGACTAAGGAGTATAAGGAAAGCACTACAAGAGTGACAATATCCCTAGTACACAAATGGAAGAGTGAATCAAGGCAAAATGCCCAATGAACTATTTCAAAGGAAAGTTCAATGTGATTCACTACACTATAGAATAGAGACCAAGGAAATTTTTCCCAAGGAGAAATTCTAAAAAATTCTCCAATGATCTACACAAGCAATCTCAATATGAATATTTAATTAGGGTAGAGCAATACAAACTCAAGAATAACCCTAACAAGAGATTGACACACTTCAACTCACTAAATCTAAAAGACAAGGGCAAAGCAAAAGTAATGCGTGATTAAAAACCCTAAGTGAGAAGAATGATAAGAGATCAAAGTTAAAAACCCAATGAAGAATTCCAAATGAAAACTTCAAGGTGATCTACAAATCAATCTTTCAATAGGGTAAAGTATACAATACTTGATTAAGCTCTAGATGAAGATTGACAATTAAAACTCACAAACTCAAGGAATAAGGGTGAAGCAATGTGTGCAACAAGGATAACCCTAAAAGAGTTTGGTGAGAAATAACCCTAGAATATACTAGGATAAAAACAAGACTCTGTGATAATTTTAAGTCGAACTCTAAATACACAAAGGCTAGATGAATCCTAACCAACAACTCTTGTAAGAGGAATAATACAAAAATTTTAGATCAAGAAATCTTAGAACTCCCAAGGTGCAAAGCACTACACACAAGCCCTTAGAAAGATAATAATATATAATATGTAGATTACCTAAGTAAATACAAAGGCTAAAGTAGAAGGGAGAGAGCAAGAGAGAAGGAAGATGACCTTCAAGGGTGAGCTTTATGGAGATGAGAAATCTGAGCACAGCGGCCACCACAAAATAGAGAGCTTTTCTTTTAGAGTTCTTGAATGATTTAGAATGATATAAACATCATTATTTATACCCAAGAGGATTATAAGAGTATTAGTGCATTAGTGATGAGGTTTATATGCCAAAAATACCCCTAATAATGGTCAAATATCGAATTAAAACATAAGAGATCGAATATATTTTTTTCAGACCGGGAGACCCGCAACCGGTACCGGGTTGCATGGCAACCGATTCCGGAGGGTGCTGGGGAAAACATGTCAAGACCAAGGGATGAACCGCAATCGCAAGAGGAACTGGGCAACCGGTCCCGGCCACCCCGCAACCGGCTCCGAGGGCCACAGGAACCGGTTCCCAAGGACGCTGATGAGGAACCAAGGCCAGGATACCGCAGCAAGAAATCGGTAGACGGTTCGGGTGCTGGAAACCAGTATCCCAGGTGTTGGGTACCGGTATCCGAGGCAGCTGGGATAAATCCTAAACCAAGGCCAAGAATATTAAACAAGGATCAAATTAAAAACTAAGGCCAAAGCTCTAAGGAACCTTAATCAAGGATCGACATGGGAAATAGGTTCCAAGCAACGGGAAACCAGAAACGAGAGATGAATCAACGGAATACCAAAGGATCAAAGAAGTGACCAAGAAAGAAACAATACCAAATGACAAACTGGCCATCCAATGAACCTTTAGAACGACGAACCATCTTCAATTTGTTGCCGATGAATGCATCAAGATCTTCATAGCTCGAGAAGAGGAGCATCTAACTTATGCTACCCCAAACCAAAATAAAAGAAGCAAGATACAACCAACATTCTGGGAAATAGCCAATACGGAAAAACAGTAACAATGATGATTGAGATGTGGCATTGGCATATGCATGGGAAGCATCAACATGGGCATACGCATTTACAAGTCCTGTTGGCGGAATTGTTTGAGAAATCAATTGTGGAAACATACTTTAGGTTGAACTATATGGTTTGTTGGAAATTGATTGTGTGAACGGTTAATTGAATGGAGTTATGGGTTTCTTTAATGCCAGGAATAACGTGAAAAATGAATAATTATTGGGGGAGTTACGAGCTCCTTGAATGCACGAAATAGCAGTACGAATCATCGATGGGTGACCCTAAAATTTAATCCATGGCCAAGGGGAGTTACGAGCTCCTTAAATGACCAAAATAGCAAAAGCGCACACCGGTGGGTGAATATTAGAAAGCAATCCCAACATTATCGTTAACTAAGTAAAGGATGGAACTCATTGAGAAGATGAGGAAATAAGGATTTTGGGGTGTTAAATTGATGATAATAATATGAGGTATAGCATAACATTCATCGAGCATTGCATGTATTGTAGGGTTACACTCACTTGCACATGCCACCACTCTCATATATAAGATTTGTGTAGAAATTTCTCTATTGGACAATCTTTTGCTCAACCTATCCTTTTGCAAGTATTGGACATCAAGCTTAGCAAATGAAGTGCGTGCATAGCCTTGAAGCATTATTTGAAGATTATTTTTGAGTTACCCCACTTTCATTAGATTTTGTACTTTCTATGAAAGGGTTGTAACTCATTAATGTTTTTGGGAAACTATTTAATTTGTATGTGTTGGAAATAATTATTGTATATGGTAACATGTATATTAGGGAGATTGTAATCAATTAAGTAGATTGCAATTATACCGAATTAGGTAGGTACAATAATTAGATTTGATTAATTTGATTTTCGTTCCATATTTTTTTTGTATCCAATCTATAAATAATTCATCATTCTGAGAAGAATAAACAACGTCATTCGATTATTTCAACATCGTATCAGAGTAGGTTCCAGAAACCTGACTTTTTTTTGTTTCTCCCCTCCTCAATTTCATTCTTCTGCTTGGAGAACTATCTCACGAACAACCAAAATCCTAAAACAAAAAAAACGCCACTCATTCATCGCAAGTGCAGTCAGCAACTGTCGTCGCCGTCGCCGTCGTCTTCCTCACAGCCGCCATCGCCAGCCGCCGCCCTCATCACACGCGCCAGTAACAGCGACCAACGACTCTCTCTCTCTCTTTCTCTTCCTCAAATCCGACCGACGGGATCTCTCTCTCTCTCTCTCGATCCAACCAACGGGATCTCTCTCTCTCGATACGACAGATCTCTCTCGACGTCTCATCCACTCACTGACGAGCCTCGCCGACCAGATCCGACGACCTCTGTTCTGTCTCTTCTCTCTGTTACAAACCTTAAGTCGAAGAAGTTGTCTCAGTTTTTTTGAAGTTGCTCTTCTGCTCTATTCTCAAGCCATTCACCGTCGATCGCAACCATCTCAGTTCGCCGAGAACCTCGTCATCCTTGTTGTCAAGCTCCAACGACCTCAGCTTCTCACCGACTCTTTCCGCCTCTCCAGATCAGGTGACCCTCGCCGTCTCTCCAAATCCAGTGACCCTCAAACAGATCCAATGACCCGACCAGATTCGACAGCCTCTCAGTCCACCTCGTCGACCATCTCAGATCTTGTTATTGTTTGGACTTCGTCAACCTTTGCATTGTTGTTGCCATCACTTTTGTGGTGATTGTCTAAGTGACTCGTGCCCAGTTGACTGAGATCTGTGGGTTCCCCCAGGTGATTGTGACGACACCTTATCTGGAGTATTGGTATTGATCTGATTTCTTCATTGTTGTTGGTGATTCATTTGGGATGTCTCGTGATTGTGGTCTCAACCGTAATATTAGATTCAGTAGTGGTGGTTGTACGACAGGGGGAGGCCGCAATCGTGGCACAAAGAAGTGTATTCATTGTGGTGCAATAAACCATGATGTTGAGTTCTGTTGAAAGTTTCATGACAAGCCAGTTTGGGCTAATCAAATTACTATATCTATGCTTGAGTATGATTCTATGGTTAAAAGGGCCAATGCATCTTTTTCTTCCACTACGACCCATGTCGCCTCAGGTATCACTAGTCTTCACTCATCTTCTCATACCCACAACACTCCTTGGATTCTCGATTCTAGTGCGTCTGATCATATGATAGGTGACTTATCTCTTTTGACTAATGTTGTTACCTCTTATGTTCCTTCTTATGTTACAATTGTTGATGGTTCCAAAGTTCTTGTTCGTGGCATTGGTACATATTCCTCATCTGGTCTTGTTTTTCGATATGTCTTATACTTGCCACAGTTCCCTTTTAATCTTATTTTCATTCATAAACTCTCTCATACTCACCAGTGTTCTATACTTTTCTATCCTTATCGTTGTGAATTTCAGGATCTAAAGGCGCAGAGGATAATTGGTTTGGGGTATGAGAAGAATGGCATGTATTACCTCTAGGAGGAGGAGGGGCTGACCATCTCTCCTGGGTCATCTGCTCTACATTCTACTATGACACATTAACAGTGGCATTGTCGTCTTGGGCACCCGTCTTCTACCAATCTTCAAAAGCTAGTTCCCAATTTACCTAACTTTTCTCCTTTTAATTGCAATACATGCGAACTAAGTAAACACCACAGAGTTTCCTTTTCTTTACGTCCTGAGTCTCCATCTTCTCAATCTTTTACTTCAGTTCATTCAGATATTTGGAAACCTTCTCGCACTATAGGCTTATGTGGTGCTCGCTATTTCGTTACATTTATTGATGATTTCTCTTGTTTAACTTGGGTATATCTTCTCAAAGATCGGTCACAAATATTCTCTGTCTTCTCAAAATTTCATGATGAAATTGTTAATCAGTTCAATGCTAAATTACATATTTTGAGAACTGATAATGCCCAAAAGTATCTTTCTTATCAATTTATGCAGTTTAATGAAACTCGTGGTATTACTCATCAAACTACTTGTGTCACCACTCCCCAACAAAATGGGATTGAAGAACGGAAAAATAGGCCAATTTTAGTTGTAGCTCGTGCTCTCATGCTTCACATGCACTTTCCAAAACCTTTTGGGGGATATGCAATTCTTAGAGCTAATTATCTCATAAATAAAACACCTTCTCGAGTTTTGGACAGCAAAATTCCTTATCATGTCATGTTTCCTGATAAGGACCTTTATATTCTTTCCCCAAAACTTTTTGGATGTGTTTCGTTTGTTCATAATTTATCTCCAGGACGTGATAAGTTTGATCCTCGTTCTTATAAATGTCTATTTCTTGGATACTCTCGGATCCAAAAAGGATACAAGTGTTACAATCTCGTGTTATGAAAGCAATTTGTGAGTGTTGACGTAACATTCTTTGAGACAGTCCCATATTATTCAATTGAAGGTGGACAAATTCAACCACCCATATTGACTAATCTTGATCAGTCTCCTTGCCTTCCTGAGCTTGTCGCCCGTCCACCGATTACACAGTTCTATGTTTGTCGTTTTTCCGTTGTTACTCCATGTGTGGTTCTTACAGCTCCACCTTCTGTACTCACATCATCTTCTTCAGCGTCTGCAAATCCTGATCTCAATCGACCCATTGCTTAACGTAAAAGTGTTCGTTCCTGTACTTCTCATCCTATCTCACAATTTGTGTCTTATGATCATTTATCTACCTCTTTTCGCATTTTTCTGTGTCTGTTTTTGCTCCTAAGTCTTATCATGAGGCTCTTTCTCATCCGGGATGGCGTTCTGTTATAGAAGAAGAGATGCACGCTTTATCATTGAATCATACTTGGGATCTTGTCCCCAAACCTTCTAAAGCCCATATTGCTAGTTGTCGTTGGGTATTTAATGTCAAACACAACCTCGATGGTACTGTTGATCAACTAAAAGTTCATCTTGTGGCCAAAGGATTCACTCAAACCTATGGACTCGATTACACTAAGACTTTTTCTCCTGTTGCCAAACTCAATTCTGTTTGAATTATTATCTCTCTTGCAGGTAATCTTAATTGACCTCTTCATCAACTGGATGTCAAAAATGCATTTCTTCATGGCAACCTCTCAGAGACTGTCTATATGGCTCAACCACCAAGTTTTGAGTCCAAAGGGGAGTCTGTGTGCCATCTTCGCAAGTCAATATATGGACTCAAACAATCTCCAAGGGCTTGGTTCGATAAATTCAGTAGTACTATCGTGTCTCGTGGTATGACTCAAAGTCAAGTTGATCATTCTATATTCTTTAAAAAGACCACTCGTGGTATTGTGATTCTCGTAGTTTATGTGGATGATATTGTCATCACTTTGAGCGACAATAATGGGATTCAAGTGTTGATTTGTGACCTTTGTTCCAGTTTTCTCACTAAGGACCTTGGCAAACTTTGGTATTTTCTTGGCATTGAGATTGCTCATTCCAAAGCGGGCATCAGTTTATCACAAAGGAAATGCACTTTCGATCTTTTGAAGGATACAGGTTATTTGGGTTCTAAACATGGATTTGTTACTGAATTTGTTTGGCATTGAGGTTACTGAATTTTCTACTGAATTTGTCGTCTTGGGCATTATCAATTCTCAAAATATGTATTTTAGCATTAAATTGATTAACAATTTCAGCATGGAATTTTGAGAAGACGGACATATTTATAACCTATCGTTGAGAAGATATACCCAGGTTAAACGAGGGAAGGTGGTGAGGCGGCGGCGTGGTTTGGACGGACACTGTGGCGAAGGCCACCAGGCGTGGGCTATGGCGATGGACCACCAGAGGAAGGTGGGAGACAGCGGGTTTCTTCGGCAGAGGTATAGAACTGGAGTGTATAATTACACTTGAAAAAAAAAATTAAGAATGAAGGCATTATTACACTTTAGCAGAAAAAGAAAAAAAATTAAGAGTCAAGAAAATCTTGCTCTGTCCAGAGAGAAAAAGAATTAGAGCGTAAGAACCCGCTTTGATACCATGTTGAAATAATCGAATGTTGTATATTCTTCTCTCAAGGAGGAATTATTTATAGACCGAGTATAACCAAAAATAAGGAAAGCAAAATCAAATCTAATCTAATCAATTATCCCACCTAATTTGGCTAATTACAATCTTCCTAATTGATACACAATACAATATTGATTAATTACAATCTTCCTAATTGATACACAAATATTCTCCAACACTAACAATCCAGTATTCTACGAGAGGACAAAGCACATTCAAGTTGATTGTCATTTCATTCGGTCAAAAGTGGAATCTACAGAGATTAGCACGCCTTTTGTTTCGTCAAACTCTCAACTTGTTGATATCTTCACAAAGGCTCTTCCCAAGATTTCCATTGACTCTATATGTCGCAAGCTTGGAGTATATGACATATACACTCCAGCTTGAGGAGGAGTGTTGGAAATAATTATTGTATATGGTAACATGTATATTAGGGAGATTGTAATCAATTAAGTAGATTGTAATTATACCGAATTAGGTAGGTAGAATATTTAGATTTGATTAGATTTGATTTTCTTTCCATATTTTTCTTTGTATCCAGTCTATAAATAATTCCTCATTCTGAGAAGAACAAACAAAATCATTCGATTATTTCAACAGTATGTAATAACTTCTCAACTTAATCTTTGATTACGAACTTGAAATTTTGAACAATATTTTTCTCAAATTCATAGGATGAATGTTACCACGTGCATTATTGGGTATTAAATGTATATTTTTGAATTAATTATCCGAGTTTGGAGGTTCTAGGGCTTTACTCAAAACACATTGTGTAGGAATCTCTCCCCCTATCTTATATATGTCAGTGTATATAGGTCGAATCTAGGATTTATGCTCTTAATTTTATGAATTTGAGATTAATTTAGTAAAACACCCAAATTGCAATTGTTAGGGTTTTAGGTTCTTGACTAATTTGTTGAAATTATGAGGATATATGATGTATGACAATGTAAGGTAGATAAATTGAAGGAATATAGGAAAATGTTGGTGTTCTACGGGATTGGTGTGAACTATGATTAATATGTGAGATATGCTACTGATGATTACATGCATGGGTAAATTTAAATTATGTAGAAGTCCTTGATGATAACAATGAAATGAATTGATGTGTATTCCATGAGATTGATGGAATTAGTATATATGTATGATATCCTAAAATTTGAGGGTTTTGAGCCGATGAACATATTTCATGGAATTTGGCATGAGATATGAAAAATAATGATTGAGATGTGGCATTGGCATACGCATGGAAAGCATCAACATGGGCATACGCATTTACAAGTCCTGTTGGCGGAATTGTTTGAGAAATCAATTGTGGAAACATGCATTAGGTTGAACTACATGGTTTGTTGGAAATTGATCGTATGAACGGTTAATTGAATAAAGTTATGGGTTTCTTTAATGCCAGGAATAACGTGAAAAATGAATAATTATTGGGGGAGTTACGAGCTCCTTGAATGCACGAAATAGGAGTACGAACCATCGACGGGTGACCCAAAAAATTTAATCCATGGTCAAGGGGAGTTACGAGCTCCTTAAATGACCAAAATAGCAAAAGCGCACACCGGTGGGTGAATATTAGAAATCAATCCCAACATTATCGTTAACTAAGTAAAGGATGGAACTCATTGAGCAGATGAGGAAATAAATATTTTTGGGTGTTAAATTGATAATATGAGGTGTGGCATAACATTCATCGGACATTGCATGTATTATAGGGTCACACTCATTTGCACGTGTCATCGCTCTTATATATAAGATTTGTATAGACATTTTTCTACCAGGCAATATTTTGCTAAACCTATCCTTTTTCAGGTATCGGACATCAAGCTTAGCAAATGGAGTGCATGCATGGCCATGAAGCATATTTTGAAGACTATTTCAGAGTTACCCCACTTTCATTAGATTTTGTTCTTTTTATGAAAGGGTTGTAACTCAATAATGTTTTTGGAAAACTATTCGGTTTGTAAGTAATAACTTCTCAACTTAATCTTTGCTTACGAACTTGTAACTTTGAACAAAAAAATCGATTTCGTGGGATGGATGTTACTACCATGTGCATTATTAGGTATTACATGGATGTTTTGGAATTATTTAGCATGGGGAAAACATATAGAAATTACGATAAAAATCATGGTGTGACAATTCAAGGTTGCATAACTGCTTCCACACAAAAAAACATGAGAAAACAACAAAAATAGCTGTCTAGTGTTGAGATTTTCCAAATCCTTCGGATAACTCATGTCTTAGACATCATAACTAGACTAGTTTTCAATAATTAAAAGACACTGAGAAACAAATAGTGAGGCACTAGGAAACTAGGAACCATAATAAATGGTAGTTTCAATGGTCAAACAGTATGAAAAGGAGATGTGAACAAAGCTTACTTAAGATGTGCAAAAGATCAATTAACCATTCCTGGATCACCTTACTTTTTCAAATAATATTGTCGTAGCTATTCCATACTTCAAACTTGTTTAGCTAGACTCAATTCTTAAACAACTGAAGATCTGAAAGAGAAAAGTAAGTTCCAACTCACAGGTGTCTAAAATATGCAAATCCTTAAGAGCGTTCCTTCCATCTGTACCCCCAAACACAAACAGATTATCCCCAACAGTGGTACAGCTGTGGCTGTCCCTTGGCACCGGAAGTGTGCCTTTTATCACAGGCTCACTCCAAGTTCGTGTTGCTACACGCAATAATATACGGACACGAATAAGATAGATAAATATAAACCATAAAACAAGAAGAAAATGAATATGCACAACTGCCAAAATATCTGAAAATCCTCATTCCCCGTACACAACACAAAGCATGAAGATAGCGTAAGTCAAGAAAAAAAAACTTCTTCCCTAAGCAATAACCATTCACGGATCTTTTAAGTGGGGACAAGGAAGGGTGCAGCCCCCCCCTCACGTTTAAAATTTTCTGGATTTCCAATCTTATGAACCATATGGTTAATTTGCCCCTCTAGATTACATAAGTGCTCTTATATCTATCATATCTGACATATCTATCTTACCATCATGTCTCACTTGCAACTTACAACTTTGTAGTTCGTAAAAGTGCACATTATACCTATCATATCTATCCTAATACCACTTGTGTGTATCAAATTCATGTCATTCGGCTAACATACAACTCTTATCTGCAATAGGGTTGTCCAATTTTTTACTTTAATGTTGTTCAAGTTATTTTTGCCCCTCCTGGATGGCTTCTCACCATCACTGTCCTGTCCATAAGAGCCACTGAGTTAAAATCCGAATGCATTGACAGTGATCACAAAACCTTATGGACATGAAACTAATAAAAACCCTAGAGAGAGAAAAACTTCTGTACAAGAAAGTGCAAAAATCTAATTTAACAATACCCAACAAACAAAAACTCTATCCCAAAAAGTACTCACCAGTGTCGAAGACGTGTACTTGGTTGGTCTGAGAGTTATCTTTACCATACCCTCCGAAAACGTAGATAAGCTTTCCACCTCTAATGGCATTGCAGGTGTGTCCCCACCTCTTCCCGGGCCCGCACATCAGACCCATCTCCCGACCTCCGTCCCCCACTCTTGCCTGCATCTGCAACTTCTCCCATCTCATTTTCCAGATTGAACTGAAACCCAGAAACCCAAATAGGAGAAATTAATTTCACAGGAAAATAAAGAGGAGAGGATTTGATTTTTGGGGATTCGGTTGGGTCCATGCAGACATGGACAAACAGTCATTAACAAGTGTCAGAATGGGGGAAAGAGAAATATCTCAAAGCTGTAGGGCTAATTCGGGGAACAAAAAATTTGTAAAAGTTAGAAAGAGACCACGGAGCACAGATGATATGGGGACGCTAAGGTTTGGCCTAAATAAATTAAAGGGAGTTTTATATACAACCATTTATTTACTAAATATAACTCATTAAAATTTGAGATTTTAATATCAAAGTTGCCCTTCTATTAAATGACTACATTACCCCTATTTAATCTAAATGCAGCTCTCTTATTCACATTAAGTGACTCAATTGCTGAATACACCTGTATATACAAGCCGTAAAATCTTCATCCCCTGTCCCTTCTCTCTCCTCGACCTCCAACCCCCTTCGACCTCCATCTCCTGCACCATCATCCTCTCCACCGCCATACATTCCCTTCTCTCCACAGACATCTTCCTCTCGTCCTCCCCTACATCCCTCCCTGCAACAAAACCGTTAACGACTAAATATTTTTTGCGTACAGGAGTTCAATGGGAGAAGACAACAATAGTGATGAAATAGCATTGCCGTCGCAGGATATTGTCGCTTCCAACACTTTGGCTGTCACCCAAGAATGTGGGGAGGTATCATGGGGAATTATATTGCGAAATGCTGTTGGTTTAGACGATGAAGAGGTAATCGGTGAACAACACGTAGTTTCAGTGCCGAATTGTTTTTGTATTTTCGGATATAAACTTCCGTAGTGAACATTTATGTCGGCGTTTATTTAACAAATTTTTGAAAGCCTGTCGGGAGTGTGTTTCCGTATAACATATCAGTTTCGGTGGCTAATATCCGATCGTAATGGCATTATTCGGTATTGTGTTCCCGTTCATGTCTAACATTTACGGATATTAGCCTCCGAAAGATCAAATCTTTTGACTAACAAAACAGTTTTTATTCCATACGTAATTTCATGTCCGTCCCACATTATCTTTTCGGTAACGAACTTCCGAGGGACATAGTTAGTTTCGGGTAATAGCTTCCGACAAACATAAATAGTTTTTGGTTAACTTTATAAGGTTGTCTAACGGATGCTAATGTAATACATCCTTGCTTCTGCTTCCCACAGGTTGACAAAGCTGAGTGCATTCATGAACCATTACATGACAATGTTAACGTGGTTTCTGTTGATGGATCCACTTTGGAAAGTCGAGTTGGACCAATTAACGTTGATTATACGAAAGCATTCACGACCGACACAGTAATTTTTTTTAACCTCACGACTGTCTTCTTTTTGTAATTCATGTGTTTGATTTTATTGTGAGATAATGATAAATCATTTGTCTATTTAGGTGTTTGCCACGCAAGAGGAGATTGTGGAATGGGCACGGATGACGGGTAGAACTCAAGGTCTTGTCATTGTGATTAAGAGTTCCGAACCAGTGCAAAAAATAGAAGGCCAAGGATCCGATTAGGCTGCGAACGTGGTGGTAAGTACAGGAAATTTGTTAAGAAAACCGAAAAGGAGGTAAAACGGAGGCCTAAAAACACGAGGACTAAGAAATGTGAGTGTCCTTTTGAAATAAGCTGTTTTAGAGAACTACGTGGTTGGACGGTACATGTAGTCAACGGCTTGCATAATCATCCCAACGCTGTTAACCTTGAAGGACACTCTTATGCAGGTAGTTTGTCCAGGGATGAGACTTCGGTAATGGTTGAGATGTCCAAATCTCAAATCAAACCTAGAGACATTTTGGCTACACTGAAAAAGCATGATGAAAGCAATGTAAGCACTATTAAGTCAATTTACAATACAAGGCAAAGCCACCGAGTAATTGATCTTGCAGGAAGATCACAGATGCAAAATTTGCTTCAAAAACTATTCGACCATAAATACATAGAGTGGCACCGGAGGAATGAGTTGATACAATGTGTCACAGACTTGTTTTGGTCACATCCCATTGCGAGTAATTTGTTAAGAGCATTCCCCAGAGTGTTAATAATGGATTTCACTTACAAGACCAATCGGTACAAGTTTCCGTTACTAGAGATAGTTGGGGTGACCTCAACGGAAATGACTTTCACTGCTGTCATTGCTTTTATGGAGTTTGAGAAGGAAGCCAACTATGTGTGGGTACTTGAAAGGTTGAATGGTATGATGCATCCGGAGTCATTACCTAGTGTTATCGTCTACGATCGGGAATTGGGTCTCATGAATGCTATTGGACAAACTTTTCCACTTCCACAAAATCACTTATGCAAATAGCACATAAGTAAGAACATCTTGGCCAAGTGTAAGAAAATGTTTGATAAACAAACGTGGGAGCTTTTTAATCTGACTTGGAACATGATTGTATTGTCGCCTACTGAAGAAGCGTACAACGATCATGTTAGGGGAATGGAGCATGATTTTAGCATGTACCCTGCTGCATTAAGTTATGTGAAGGACAGTTGGTTGAATTCCTACAAGGAAAAATTTGTAGGTGCATGGACAAACGCCTTTATGCACTTTGGTAATCGCACGAGCAACAGGTATCTATTTTATTTCTTTTTAATCACCATATTAATTGTTTAAATGTTGGTAATGATATACAATAATAATGTCATTTCTTGACAGGGCTGAGAGTGCACATTCAAAGTTGAAAAGGCACCTTCAATCATCCCAAGGTACGTTCGATGGTGCTTGGGATAGAATGCACTGCCTTGTGAAGCTGCAATGGACAGAAATCAATGCATCTTTTGAGCGTAGCCTAGGTGCGGTTCACCACTCCTTTAAGGGTCCATTATTCAAAGATTTGAGGGGGTTTGTTTCAAAGAATTGTATGGAATACGTTCTAGAACAAATACGAAGAGTGCAATTTGTTATACAAGGGAACGTACCATGTGATTGTTCCATCAGATTTACCCACGGAATTCCGTGCGCTCACGAAATTGCACCATTCATGGTTAAAGGTATGCCAGTTCCGCTGTCACTTATACATGATCATTGGAAGAAGTTGGACGTGATTGCTCCTCCGGAAGACCCTACACTGCCGCATACATTCATGGCTGATTTTGACCAACTTTTTCACATTTTCAAACAATGGATGAAGCAATGAAAATCACAACCATGACGAAGATGAAGGAGATTGTGTATCCATCTTATACTCAAATGCTAGAGCCACAAAGTAAGGCCAATCCGCGTGGTAGGAAGAAGGAATGCACGTCTACTAGTAGAACACCACCGCAGTTTGAATGTGTTGAAACACCCGTTAAAAAGCTGAAAGTTTCAAAACAAAAAGTGAGACGTAAACCAGTACCGAATAACAGCGGTCATTCCCCGTATGTCTCACAGTTCTCCAAAGCTGTTCAAAACTACATTGAAGGAGTAAAGGACGTCCCCGCAGATGGAAATTGTGGTTATCGTGATGTAGTTGACTTGTTAGGTTTTGGGGTTGACGATTGGGCAGTAGTGAGAAGGAGTCTAACTACAGAGCTATCTACGAATGCTGAAAATTACACGCAACTGTTTCGTGAAATTGGAAGGGTAGATGAGTTATTACGCATGTTGTCCTTCTACAAAGATCGTCCAGCACCGTTTGACAAGTGGATGGCAATGCCGGACATGGGCCATCTGATTGCGTCGTGCTATGAAGTTGTTCTTGTCTTCCTATCTCGTCGTCAATGTCTGACATTTCTCCCATTACGGTCTCCGCCCAAACCTACTATCGAAAGAAGACTAATATGTGTTGGATTTGTTAATGACTGCCATTTTGTGGAGGTAAAACTTTGGTATTTATTACGTTCGTACTTTTTCTATTTTTTTGTAAAGTACGCATCTAACTTTCATTCCATGTAATGAATGCAGGTATTCTTAAAGCCATGTTCTCCTATTCCTCCTGTAGCATGCAACTGGCAGTCCTTTCGTCACTCGTGTGCAGAAGGATGGGATACCCCGTACCAATTTCAAATCGGTGAATTTACAAGAAGTGTTGGTTCGGACACTGCAACGAGAGAGATTGTTATTGTAGACTTGTAGTACGAACTACCCAGTATGTTTTGTATTGGTAAATATGGTACGATGACTTCTTTGCAAAAAAAAAATTGCGAGTACCAAGGCACGACAAATGAACATAATACATTCTTTGAAAAAATATTCTATGTACTCGGTTTTTGGAACCATTTAAATTACTTGTATTGGACGTGAGACTAATTGATTGTTCCATGTAATTTATTTGTTTTTTTACGTTACAATTCAACTTGTATAACATCAGACATTTCTGCCAACCTACAGAATTCATAGTCGGAGGATGATGCACATGGAGAGGAAGATGACGGGCAAAGGAGAAGAAAGCTGCCAAAGAATGTACAAAGCAAAGAGAGTCTTGACCTGACTGGAATACATCAAAGTCATCCTCTTAAAAGCATTCTCCATGTGATCCCAAGTCTGCAAAACTAATCATTCTGAAGTTCGAGTACTTATTGAAGTTGAATGTTGTATGTTATATGTGTTGTGGACTAATCAAATAGAATGATGTATGTGTTGTAGTTCGAGTACTAATCATTCTGAAGTTCAGCGCAATTTATTTAGTTTTTTTTTAAGTTACAATTCAAATTCTACAACAGTTGTACATGGCTGTTGATGTGTATAGCACATCGTAAGTTACTGTTCGAACTAATGTTTTTCGTTCGATAGTTTTGTTCCGATAGAGTAACCAATTTCGGTGTTTAATATCCGTTTATGAGACAATACTTCGGACGTAACAGTTTGATTGTCTACCACATATTACCCGTTTGGTGTATTTAGAAACAAAGATGGGCCGTATTTAGCAAAAATATGTAAACAGTAGTAAACATCCGATCGAACACTCATGATACGGAAATTAATATCCGAAAATATTATGACAAATCGTTTCTGAATATCCGTAACCTTTGTGCCTTTTTGGAAAAACAACCTGCAGTATTTTTATATTTAGTTGAAGTCACTTTGTTTAATTAAAAAGGAATAAAGTGGTGTGTAATAAACAAACATTGACGAACACATGTTATAATTTAAAGTAAATGAATTGGTTGTGAAACAAAATTTTTACATACATACTACTTCGTTGAATAACAACCCTTGAATAACACATGTAAATTTTT
>NMUG010000525.1:0-21732 GCA_002855965.1 Monotropa hypopitys | reverse complement strand
TAAATTCCATGATTTTGATTAAATAATATAACAATGAATATATTAATGAACGAAATTTGATTGACATGAATTTTCAAAACTGAATTTTGAAGTATGAAATTCTATGAAATTCTAATTGATTCAAGAAATTCAATCAATTTATAAGAAAATTCAATTTCAAATAATTGTTTAAATGATTAATAATAATTAATAACATTATCAAAAATATATAGGGCCAACATTTTCTTCTCTCATCTGTCCCCCGTCTCTCTTCATATCACACTTTATCTCTCTCCCTTCTTTTTAGATTTAAAAATCTACCAAGTTTTGGAGATTCTTCTCTTCACAAAGGTTGAAGAGGACATCAAGGCCTAAACACTGGTGGGCTTAGTTCGTGCCATTGTCAAGGCACTCTCACCTAGGGTTGGGAGTAAATCATCCTCTAAGGTAGAGTTGTCTATCCCTTGTATTCCTTTAGTTGGATTTCTCTCATACCTCTCTAAATCTTTCAAGTGTGTGGGAAAATTTTCATTCATGAACTTGGGGGTTGTATAAGACCTTCAATTCTTTGAGCATTCAAGATTATTAATACTTCATTATGCTTCCTATGACTTCAATTTTATGATCCCCAAATCAATTTGAAAAAACCCTAATTTTGTCAGAAACCAGGATTTGGGTATTTATGGAATTAACCAATTTTCTTGAGAATCTTGGTTCATATATACATCATTAGGCTTCCTAAAGAGCCTATTTTTGGATCCCTAAACTAATTTACAAAAGCCTAAATTTTTATGAAACCGTAATTTGGGTCTTGATGGAATTTTGAAATTGGATTGAAATTGAAAGAAATTGATGTTGGAAAATGGTCTTATGACCTTACCACTTAGAACTGGGCAATTGGAAATCAATTGGTTTTGAAAAAATAATCATGTTTTGAATCAATTTGGATGATTAAGAGGAATGGATGTCATAATGTAATAAATTGAATGAATGTATAAAATAAATGTTTTAATTGGTCTAAACATGACAGAATACTTGGGTTGGCTATTATATAGATTCGGGAATTTCGTTCCCTGAGTGTATTTGCACTCATGACATTGTGCAATGGGGGCTTGACGGGGCCCTCCCGATGGGTCGGGTAATTCAAGGAACTTTACAGGCAGCTTAGTTGATGAACTTCTACTGCGAAAGTAGCTGAAACCTAAAAATTCTTGAAATGAAAGATAATATTCATACGTGACTCCCTTGTTTTGTCAAGGTGAGAAGATGTGGAATTTGATTGTTGGACTCCCTTGTTTCGTCAAGGTTGAGGCATTTGATATAAAATGATTAATCTCCTTAATTTCGTCAAGTTGAGCAATTTTGTAAAATCCTAATGAGTTGATGGAATTGAAAGAAAATGGTTTTAGAAATCAAATGGATTTTATGAAACGAAAATGGTCCTCATTGCATGCATCCTTTATTTATCTCGCACTCGCATCTCTTGTCCTAATTTTAGAAATGCTTGGATATAGATTATCTCTACTAGGCTTTTGCTTAACCCTTTATTTTTAGGCCGGAATTCCCATGCCTAGAGGAGGATTTGGATGCCATCATCTTTGCATTGGAGCTTGCTTCACTTGATCATTGGTATCCTAGCTTTTATGAGTTTGGTATTTCCTTAAAATTCATGTACCTGGATTGTATTCTATTTGGACTTATAAAACTCTTTAAATGTCATGTGCTTGTATGCTTGTAACCACATTCCCCTTTTTTCTCCACACTTTGATTCATGTTGGATTGGGTAGTAGTTTTATTACTTGTCCTTGTTGTCATATTTTTCTAATTCAAAAAATAGATTGAAAATCTGGGGCATGACATATGACCTGTGACCCACCTAGTGAATGAGCTTAAGTCTTTATAACTAGTCTATCTTCTCAACTAGTTTTGTTTATTGAAAGATTACTTCCTTGCTATTTTCTATAAAAACTTCTATTCTTACTATTTTCAGTTCTCCAAAATCCTTATTACATGTATTGTATTTGGGTTTTACCTTATTTTCAGTGTTGTTCTTAAACAGTTTGGATTACTCAGTTCATAATCTATTTTTATTATTATCTACAATAGAATGACTTCCCAACAATTTAAAGATTTTTTTCTTTTTTGAGACTGAGAAAAATGTTCTGGATGCCAACATCTCGCAACAGATGAGCCTGATTTTAGTGTTGGTCACAATCCTGTCGATGGGGCATCAATCCATGATGTGTCTAGTCTGAATGGTAATTCCAACCCTATTGGTGGAAATCCATTAGAAGAATAGAATCTAGCTAGGAATCCCATTGGAAATTAGTTCGAGAATTCCTTTGAAACCCCATCCATGATTAGGTCGGCTCTTTAATCGACTACTATGGTCACTCCACAAATGTTTCTCCAATTCCCTGCACCATTTCCACCCTTGAATCATATGATCCGTCCAGAGAAATTCAATAGAGCAGGCTTTAAAACACACAGAACAAAATGTTGTTCTATCTTACCACATTTGGACTTGCAAGGTTCCTTATGGAAGATGAAACATTCGTTGGTCCTGATTACAACAACTTCCATAAAAGGGCTACATGGGATGCCTCGAAGGATATAGATTTTATATGTTGCAACTATATGATGGATGGCCTTCAAGGTTCGCTTTACCATGTACAAGACATAGGACATAGGCTCAAAGAAATTCTTAGTGTAATATCCGCTTAAAAAGTTGTGTTTGATTAGTTAAATAATGTTTTGTGAATGACTAATGAAGTTTATAAAGAAAGGAATTATGGAAAGTAAAATAATTATGAGTATGGAATTATAATTAAAAAGGGGTAAAGGAATGGTGGTTAAAATGTAACACCCCAAAAGTTAAAAGCCATTTCGAACACTTTATATATATATATATAACAAATAAAGAGAACGGGGAGTTAAATAACCATTACACATCATATGATAAAAGAAAGAAACTAAGAAAAAGATACAAAGTGTGAAAGAATAAATATACAACTGGTTGAGAAAGTACAAAGAAAGAAGTACAAAAAGAAGTAGTATAATGCGGACTAAAGTGGCAAGCTCCCAATGGTCCAGCAGCAAGCCAAACTCCAAGTCCACTACTACTCCAAGTCCTGCAAACAAGTCTTGGAAAAAGGAAGGAAAAGAAGGTCTGAGCGAACCACAGCTCAGTAGGAAACCCCCTAATGACTACTAAGCATGCACCTGCGAGTGCGAGCCTAAGTGTACACACACATACCAACACAAAGAGGAAAATACCCAACTCAAGCCAAGTGCGACACAACCTCAAAGCAACCCAAACACAAGCACACAACCAATCGAGTAGGCTAAGTGAGACTCCAATAGTCGACCAACAGTAAAGTGCGACCCAAAGAGAACTAACGGGGAAGTGCAACCCAATAAACCAAATACACGTGCTAGAGTGATACAACCTCCAAAAACTGTACCAAGGTAGCCCAAGAGACCACAATGACAAGACCTCAATAACACTTCACCATCCAACTGACCAAGCACAAAGAACATTATTATGAATTCAATTCCCATTTAACTTTGGAACATATTAGCGATTGAGATAGATTCCAATTATTTATCAATCACTTTCTTATTGTCTCCACACGACAAATCATGGGAGCCCAAGCCATCCTTTCCGACATTACCCATCTTGACAAAACAAGGGAGTCACGTACTTGGAGGTCGCACTAGTCCGGTACACAATACTCCCACAAGACCAAGGCAAGGGATCCCATTTACTCGACGACCAGTAAGGGGCTATATACCAAGACTCCGCAAAATTGTCCCTACCGGTCTTCCCCTTGGAGATACAAGGGAGTCACAAAGGACTCGTACTAACCCGAAACAGCATATTCCCACTTGGCGGCTCAAGGGGCCACACCGGGCAATACACACAAATATGCCGCGGACTGGGATCGACAACTACCCAATCCCAACTTGGTACCAATAAATAATCAATGAATTAGGGCAAAAACATCCTAATTCCAATCATGTTCTAAAATATGTCAACACCGCAGGTTGGGTCCGACAACTGCCCAACCGCACCTGGTACCTCGATACTCAATTTCCGGGGAGTGGGGCAAGAACATCCCAAACCCGATTATGTTCAAAAACATTTCCTCATATAATCTTTGTTTTGAATTAGGTGAAATAGAGGTGAAGGATTTGTAGTTAAGAAAGGGTGGTCCTCGTAGGATCCATCCCTCATATTGGACATTCATTAAGTATGTTATGTATATTATTAGGTTTCTCAAGTTACCATTTCTCCTTGACTATATCAAGAACAAATCAACCCAAATCAATAGTGCCTCCAATATTTCGAGAACACAAAAGAGACCAAAACTGACAACAAGGCTTGTTATCCAAATCTATTCCATCGTTCACCCCTATTCAATATCCGACTAATCCAAGGTTTCACTCTAACATTCAACCTTGACGAAATCAAGGAAAACCATTATAGTGATACCTCTACCCTTAGCGACACCAAGGGAGGTCCAAACCAATTAGTAGAAGTCACCACAATACCTAAGAGGTCCAATCAAACCCAATTTCACCTCAATGCCCCCTTGTGGGAATTTCATCGAACACTTGGCATCCGATAAAAACCAAGGGGCCTACATGATGCTCAAGACCCAATTCAACCAATCGTTCATCCTTACTACTTGCACAATGAATCCCAAGGCCACAAAGTCCTTAAAACATGACTCACGACTCTAAGAGAAATTTTGTTGAACATGTGGTGGTCGCGAACTCCCATGGCCACCACCAACAATCGCAATTCCTAGGTTACACCCAAGTCATTCACAAATCATTCATCACGATTTTTACTATTTACCCTAGTCATTATCCTAGGACCTAGACTAACCCTAGGCCATAAACATGAAATCGACACAAGAATATACAAGGGAGTACATGGAGATTAACCCACTAGAAAAATCACCGGAAAGCTTGAAGTCACAAAATCCCTAGGTGAGGAATTCTTCATACATGAACGATCCAATCATGCCACCTCATATCCATTGACGATCTCTCCAACGTTTGTGAAGGTAAATTCCTTCAAAGAGTACGGAAGAGAGGTCAGAAAAGGGAGAAAGAGAGGAGAGAAAGAGAGGATTCGAGAAAGAGAGAAGAGGGAAAGAGAGGACTTGCGGGCTGTGAGGAGAGGGGGAGGCCAAATGACATCAGTTATGGCTTCCTCTCTCAGCAATTATATATATATATATATCCGAACCAAAAAAGACAAAAATGCCCCTGACTTACTCCCCCAAACCTCAGTCGAATAGTGTATTTCGATATGTGCCATAGGCACATATCGAAATATAGACCCATGGATCAATCCTACAAAGCCTTCATATCGATATACGAGGGCCTGCATATCAAAATACCATGCCCACCGATCCTCCCCAACAATATAGGCATTTTGATATGCACCCAGTGCATATCAAAATGCAAACCCCGCTGCACGAATTCATCAAGGGTGCATATCGATATGTAGGAATGCATATCAAAATGCTCCTATCGAAATACAAAATGCATATCGAAATATGCATGAAGAGAAGGCAAGCAGAGGGGTGTGCCATATCGAAATGATGACTGAATAAGGAGGGGGGCCCATCGAAATAGCCCATATTGAAATGCAACCAAGAAAGTCAACCAACATATCGATATGCAAACCCCACTAGGATGTTTCCAAGAGGGAGCATATCGAAATGTACAAAGGCAAGGGACAACCCCATCGAAATATGTCCAAAGCAAAGGTCACCAAAGGCCTAGCCATATCGAAATAAAATGGAAATAGGGGATATCCCCATTTTGATATATGAACAAAGATGGAGAATGAGAAGAATATTTGCTTCGAATATGATTATGTGATTGCCGAATAACGTGGCAATCACCCAAACATTGATAAATACTCTAAAATTCATTCCTGGACCTTCTAAATACCTTCAATCATAAAATGTGGGTCCCGGGAAGGCCTAATTAACCAAATCTTTGATTATAATCAAAAGGAATTCCACTAAATTGAATATAAAATCCCAAAGAAAATTTAAGGAGATTATTTAAAATTTCCAGAGTATGACATAAAATAATGGAATTGAGTCTTAAGGGTATAAAATGTAAAAGCTAGAAATTTGGGTTAAGTTATATCCTAACTAAGGTGGAGGGTATCACATAGGATTATGGCCTAAGGGGTTATATGATTTTATGATGTAACTAAATCATGGAATCATTTTCTATGCTGCAACTTAAGAGGTAAGTCTTGTCTTTACATATTTTGTACTACGAGAGAGATTTTTGGAAGAAGAAAGAGAGGGAGAAGGAGAAGCTTGAACCAAGATTGAAGAGCAAAATCAAAGGATTGCTTGAAAAAGGTTTTTCACAATTAAGATAAGCTCCTTTCATGTAATTAGATGTAATAAACCTTCGGAAGTTAAGAAAGAAGTTTACATCAACTTAGGAAAATTCACTACTTTGGTGTAAAGGTTGGATTTTGTAGTGTTTTGATGGATTTTATGGTCTTATAAGTGTTAAAGGAAGTAAGAAATCTCGGGGAACATGTTTTCCCAGCAAAAAAAATAGTAGGAAATAGTGTTTTATAGGAAACCCCATAAATAATTCCGAAAAAAACAAGAACACCAAGAACACCACCCAAACGGTGGGAGACCGGTATACCGGCTGGCTCACTGGTCCATGTACTAGTCCTTTGAAAATGGTTGGCCCAACCAAAATTCTTGAGAGCTGAAGAACCATATCACCAACCGGTATACAAGCCGGCATACCGGTCCGACTACCGATTAGAAAAAAATAAAGGAAATTTCAATGGGGTTTGTTCTAAAACATCCTAAGTGCGTTAAGGAATGATAAAGGGTCAAAACCCCAGAGTTTAAGGCTATTATTAATGAATCCTAAGACCCTTAAATGACTTAAAGAAATTAATAATAAGGGTTTAGGGAGAATATTTGTATACCTAAATTCCTTTGTAATAATTTTAGGGAACGAGACTAACTTACGAGAGACGACTCAAAAATACACTTAAGAGTGGCAAATCAAGAGGTGAGTTTGTTATTTACATTTGTCACATATTGTTTAACTGTTGTGTGGGATGATTAAGAGTTACCTTTGAATATGTGAATAATGAATCATGTTGTTCGACTTGGAAAAATTTATGTGATAACATAATATGGGTTGGCTAAGCATGTTCGCAAACACTTTCCTACGTCTTTGTTGATGGGTTATATGTTATCATTTGATTCCTGTAATGCTATTAAATAAGAAATAGTTATCGAATTGATATGTGAAAAGAGATGGTTATTCAAAGATGGAATATGAAATAATAACTAAAGAGAAGCTGGTCATCGAGATTGTAAAAATAAATAAAGGATTCTGGTCATTGAGACTGTATTGGGGTGTTATTGTCCATTGCAAGCGGATGCATTTGCTAGATGGAGGCATAAATGGCTATACTCTGGCACATACAGTGTGGCAGAGCAATGTCATTAGGCAAATATTGAATGGTGAGTGATGTCTTAAAATTAATTAATAAACAAAGGCTTAATAAAAAGAATGTGGAATCTTGATGGACACATTGCCTATTACCCATGTACATCTTGTACTCATGTCTCTACGATTATGCAATATGTTTTTCCATATCTAACGAACTCTTAGATTTCTTATTGTGTTTATACTTATAGATCCAGGTACAAAGCATAGTTGATTGGTTCACTATAGGATTCAAACCACGTGACACTTCTAGAAGGGTAGACTTATGTGTTCTTTTAGATATATGTCATCACAGGGATATGTTGAACATTTTGGGTGGAAAAAGAATTGTAATATAACCAAGCATGTTGTAATAAGTTATGAACTCCGGGTTGTGTTGTATAGTACTTTTGATTTACATTTTTTTGTTTGGAAATAGTAAAGGGAAACTTAAATTCAAGATTGGATGCTTACGATTAGGAATTTGGGAATCTGTGTTAATTAGGTTGCACTCTATATCATTAGGGATTCTTATTTTACCTTTAATGGTATGGGGTGTGACACTTAGCATGCATTTTACTAACTTTAGGATGGTTGATTCACGATCTGTAGTGAATCAGGCACAAGAATTCGAGGTGCTAGTCTGTGAAATGCATGCAAAGAATCTTATTATTTCGGAGTCCCTCGTGGTCTCCATTGTTATACACCGACTTCCTCCTATGTGGCAAGAGTTCCGAACATATCTTTTTCACAAGCGTAAAGAGATGTCATATAAAGATTTCATGATAAAGCTTCGTATCGAAGAGGACAATAAAAGGTCTACATGGTAGATGTATGGCTCTTTAAAATTTAATGTGTTGGAATATAGACAAGATACTGGGTCCAATAGGAGGTCTGTTGGGATGAACGACAAGGATACAAAACAGGGAAAGAGGGTGATCAGGCAAAAGGAAAGAGGGTCCAAGAATTTTGGCCCTAAACTTGTCATTTCCAAGAAACAGTCGTCAAAATTCTAAGGGAAATGCTTCAACTACAATAAGAACGGACATCGCTCAGTGGACTGCTGGGGTAACAAGCAGTTCCAATAGGAAACATGACTGGAATGGATTTTCTATCCAAGGATATCTCATACCTAAACATTGCTTTTATGATTCTTGAGGTGAACCCAAAGGGCTCTGACCCAAGTGAGTGGTGGGTGGACACCGGGGCTATTTGTCATATTTGCTCCGATAGGAGTATGTTCACTACCCTCTCACTGGTTATAAATGGTGATAAGTTGTTCATGAGGAATTCAAATACTTCTGAGGTGAAGGGTCTGGGAAAGGTAATATTGAAGATGACTTCTGGTAGAGAGATGACTTTGAATAATGTGCTCTATGTGCCAATGATTTATAATAATCTGGTATCTTGATCTCTTCTAATCAAGCATGGGGTTGGAGTGTATGTAAGAAAAGGCTATTTGACTGATGGGATTTTTAAGCTCAATATTGTAATTTGTTGATAGACATACTATTTTGTAGTTTTATGTGTCTATTTCTTTCCCTTTTTGTTCTACTTCTTTGTTTATTTATTTTCATTTAGTTCATATTTATATTTTCTTTGTTTTGTAGTTCTTGTTTGTTTTGTAGGTTATTTGGTGATCCCTGGATACATCCGAAAGAACTCGAGTCAACCCGAATCATGACGGATCATTATAGAAGTGCCAAGGAAGTCCATGGAGCAAAAAAACTAGCAGAAGTGGGAATCGGTAGAAGAGGTACCGGTCACCCATACCTACGGGGACTGGTCCCCATTTTTTAGAGATTTGAACCATATAAGGGGTACCAGTCCCCCGTACCTACGGGGACCGATCCCTCTATTCCAAAAGAGCAAAAATGTAACGGGTACCGATCCCCCATACCTACGGGGACCGGTCCTTCTTTATAATTTCTACAGAATTTTACCTCATTAAGGGTATTTTGGTATTCTTATGTGAGGTGGTATATATTGTTATGTATTGTTCGAACTAGATTTGTTTGTATAATATTTTAGGGTTTGAGTATGGGAGAGTTTCTCTCTCTCTCTCTCTCTCTACCTCCCTCTTCATTCTCTCTTCTTTTCTTGCATTTCCATAATGTTTGGGATGAAACCCTCTTCATTAACCATGTAATGCTTCTCCCCCTCTCTCTATTTATGTATTTTATTCATGTACTTATGTTTTAATATATTTTGTATTCTTTGTGTTGTTTTGTTTGGGTTTCGGTGATTTCTGTGGTTGTTATAGTTGTAATGGAGGGCTAACCTCCTTGGTTTGGCCATGGGGTGACTAGCACCCCAATCCTTGTGTTGTGTTGACTCCCTCCATGATTTGGTATTGAATGTAGTGGTTAAGGTATATTGAGTTCATTCCTAGGGTCTAAACTTAGTGGTGTTAATTACCTTGATGGGTTGTAGACAATAACATTGGCACAACTCATGCTTGGTGCGATGTCCTGCTTGATGTTCAACAAAATGAGCGATTTCCCCTTGAAACCACCTAATCATAAGTGAATTGTATTCTTGAGGTATCATAGGGGTTAGGAGCATGTGGATCTCACCTCGGGTCCAACTAAGGGTCGTTAAACTTCTTAATAGTTTGTACCATGTACACTTTATGTTTTGAGCTATGTCGCCTGAGGTGTAAGTTGGACCAGAGAACCGAATTCTAGCCCCATCCCATCTCTCGACCCGTGACGTGTGCTTGATAGCCAAACATTTTGTGGGAGGTCCTAAGCCATGATGCCTCCTTCGCATTGTCATGGGATATTGGAGAAGTCTAGCATGATGTAGGTTAGGTGTTAGAACCCTTGTAGCCATTCTGCTTAATTTAATTAGTTTTCTTCCTTTTTGTCTTATACTTTAGTTTCTTTAGGTTTTAATCCAAAAACAAAAACAAAGGTTAGCGTCCTACTGCTTCTACTACAATACCAAACCTCTATACCAAGCACTTACTTTAACTCTATTAATTTCCTGTGGATCAACCTCGGACTTAACCACTTTACTAGTTAGAGTGTTTATAAATTATTAATGTTTGGATAGCGGTTCCCATTGAATAACAATGATGTGGGAATAGCACTAGTGTTCCTACAATGGTGAATAATAATGAGAAAGCTCCTTCCCTTTACTTGCTTGAGTCTTGTAATTTATGACATGGTAGACTAGGGCATGTTAACTACAATGCGATTCGTAGATTAATAACCCGAGATTATATACCTAAATTAAATATTGAATCAAACCATATATGTGAAAAATGTGTGGATGAAAAAATGAATAGATCATCTTTTCATAACATTTACAGAATCAATGAGCCTTTAGGGCTAATTCACACTGACGTTTGCGACTTAAAATTTGTCCAAACACGAGGAGGCAATAAGTATTTTATTACTTTTGTCGATAATAGAACAAAATATTGTTACATATATTTGCTTAAGATCAAGGACAAAGCTATCAAGAAATTCATTCTTTATAAGAATGATGTTGAAGATCAACTTAACAAAAAGATTAATGGGTTTCGGAGTGATCGAGGTGGTGAATATGTTGCACCATTTGCTGAATTATGTGCACAACATAGAATAATTCATCTAATCACTGCACCTTATTCTCCTTAGTCGAATGGGATAATAGAACTAAAGAACATAATGTTAAAAGATATTATGAATGCATTGTTAATCAATTCTGGGTTATCATAGAATATGTGGGGGAAGCAATTCTCTCGGCAAATTATATCTTGAATAAGATTCTTTGAAAAGATACAGATGAGACTCCATATGAACTTTGGACAGGACGAAAAGCCTCTTACAAATACTTACGAATGTGGGGGTGTCTAGCAAAAGTCACTGTTCCACCACCTAAAGCGGTCAAGATAGGACAAAAAAGGTTGATTGTGTGTTTATTGGATATGTACATAATAGCAATGCATATAGGTTTATTGTGCATAAATATGATATTCTAGATATTCATGCAAATACTATCATGGAATCAAAGAATGTTCAATTTTTTGAACATATATTTCTATGTAAGATAATAGCTGAGTCTAGCTTAGCTAAACGACCTTTGGATGTTGAAGTAGAAAGTACTTCAGACAAATAAGATGAAAATGATAAACTAAAAAGGAGCATAAAATATATAAGTCCTTTGGTCCTGACTTCATCACGTATTTTATGGAATCTGAACCATAGACTTACAAGGTTGTTGTATCTTCACCTAAAGGTCCTTTATAGAAAGAGGACATCAAAACTGAGATCGAGTTTATCCTTGAAAATCACACTTGGGAACTAGTGGATCTACCACCAAGGTGCAAGCCTTTGGGCTATACGTGGATTTTCAAGAGGAAAATAAAAATAGATGGCTCAATTGATAAGTACAAAGATAGGCTTGTCATCAAATGCTATAGACAAAAGGAAGGCCTAGACTACTTTGATACAAATTCTCTTATGACACGAATAACATCCATACGAATGGTTTTAGATGTTGTAGTGCTACGCAATTTATAAGTGCATCAAATAGATGTTAAAATAGCTTTCCTTAACGGAGATTTAGATTAGGAAGTCTGCATATAGCAACCTGAAGTATTCAAAGCTCCAAGTCAAGAAAGGGAAGTATGTAATCTAGTAATCACTATATGGCTTGAAGCAAGTACACAAACAATGGCATGAGAAGTTTGACAGTGTAAAAATTTGTAGTGGTTTTAAAATCAATGAATGCAATAAATGTGTGTATCTCAAAGACACAAAGGATGGCTCTGTCATCTTATGCTTGTATGTAGATGATATGCTTATTGCTGGTAGTAGTGACAAGATTGTCAAAGCCACTAAGAATATGTAAACTCAAACTTTTACATGACAGACATGAGACTTTCTGAAGTCATTTTGGGTGTCAAATCACTCGGACACCGAGTAGACTTAAATTGTCACAATCTCACTATGTTGACAAGATACTTGAGAAGTTTAACAAGTCTGATACAACTATGGCTAGGACTCCAGTTGATTTGAAACTTCATTTGTCTAAGAATACCAGTGAGGGTGTGTTTTAATTAGAGTACTTGTGTGTAATTGGAAGCCTCGTGTACTTGATGACATGTACTAGAGTAGATTTATCCTGCTCGATTAGTCGGTTGAGCCGCTATACGAGTAATTTGAGAATTAATCACTGGAAATCCATTACAAGGGTGTTCCATTACCCAAGGTACACCCATGATTGAGGACTACACTACACCACATATCCAGTGGTACTTGAAAGATACGCAGATGCAAATTGGATTTCTGATACAAAAGATTCAAAATTCACCATTGGTTATGTTTTTATTCTTTGTAGTGCAACTGTCTGTTGGAAATCTTCAAAGCAGGCTTGTACAACAAGATCTCTTATGGAATCAAAATTCATTGACTTAGGTAAAGCTACGGAAGAAGCCGAATGGCTTCTCCAATTCCTTTAAGATATTACAACATGGCCTAAGCATGTGCCTGCAATTTGCATAAATTGTGATAGTCAATCAGCTATTGACAGAGCATAGAGTAACATATATAATAGAAAGTCACAACATATCCATCTTTGAAATAATTGTATTAGGAAATTTCTCTCTGACGGTGTTGTCAGTCTTGACAATATAAATTCAAAGGATATTGCAGATCCGCTAACCAAAGGGTTAATTCGGGAGCAATTTGCTAAAGCATCGAGGGAAATGCGCCTAAAGTCTAAGATGAATAAAGATGTCTTGATGAAAATCCAATGTAGTTGACTAGAGATCCCAAGATCTATGTTCAAAGGAACAACTAAATCTTGTTCATCTAGTGGTGTTAGGGAGGAGTTCACATTCATGCTCATTCCTATGATGAAAATAGTGATAGAAATGAAATTAAGTTGAGTTATGATCTTAATGTATCTTGCGCGTCGGTATGCCAATGATTTAGATACTTGAGTTAAGAGATCTCCTGTGTAAGTATGAAGTGGGGCCACTTCTTTGAGAATTTAAGAAGGTGAAATTCTCAAGAAAATACTTGTAGAACCAGGCGAAATGTTCAAGGCCAAATTGAACACAAACAGTGAGAACTAAGTTGTGTGTGGAAAGGTCCTGTATTGGGTCCATTGTCTCATATTACACAAATGGCAGAAAAGTTCAAGACTACACATTCATTGATCAGTCAGTAATACTCAATAGACTTTCACAAGGGAATGTTCAAAGTCAAAATCTACCTATCATGTGCATGAATGATCTGTAGAATTATCTCTCTTTCTTTCTGAGTCTTTTGTTGTCTCAGTCATTCTTTGAATATTCATGGATATTCTATCAATTTTATTTATGTGAGGGATTATTGAAAAATTGGTTTTAAACCAATAATGTTTTGGAGTTTAGTTAATATTTATTGATTAAATATAAAACCAGTTGAAATAATTCTCAATGGGGTTTAACACTCCTATGTGGAGAGTTTAATACACAAAAAATCATTAAAAACTATTAAATAATGAATAAGAAATTGTCACTCAAAGTGGTATATTTTCAATGGTGGGTGAATATTAAATTACTCAATCCCACATTGAAAATTGGGAGTCATGTATTAGGTATACTTAATGTGTTGTGTGACTAAGAGTCACAATAAAGCCTAAGGGTAAAGTAAAATCAAGTGAGATTCAAATATTTTCCCACACGCGCATACACGTCGTCTTCGCTGCTTGGCCGACCAAATGTGCTTGTGCATGGGCCCGAGCCTAGTCTCGCACTCGTGCCTGCATTCTGGGTTTCAGGCCTGTGTCTTGTGGGTTCGTGGGAATGTGAGAATGTGTCATGTGCTGCATGCCTATCCTTTTAAAGAAAATCCAGTTGAATTGAGATTGACTTTGCGGGCTCTATGAATTTGGTTTTTATGGATTGACCCATGACCCAAATGAGCCAACCCATAACCCGTGACATATGACTCACCCAGTGACTCTTCATATGCAATCTCTTTATCTGCAAAAGAGAAGCAACAATTGCAAAAATACCAAAGGTTTAGCAATTGATGCAAAAGGCAGAAGGACTCTCCCCATTGACTGTATATATTGGCAGACCTCAATCCTTCTCGGATATTCGAAAAAAATCATACCATATCTCAGCCTATTTTCTTCCTCTCTAGCTTCATCATATTCTTCTTTTAGTCCAATAAGAGGTTCTGCACTTAACCAGTTCATTTTCCGGTGAGTTGTGATGTCACCATCAATCTTGCTGACTATATCGTGGGAGTCTTTGGCTGATTTTAAATCTCACACACTTCCGGTAGGACAGTTAAAAAGACTTATGCACACTTTGTTTTACACAGGCCTCCTACTTCTTTTCATTGCCTGTGTGTTCTTGATTTTTCCACTTATTGAGATTATTTTGCTTGGTTTTACTTTTGAAATATTTTCCCTACACACAATTCAAAAAATTAACTAAAGTGTCAAACCATGATGATATAAATGCAATAATGTGTATTTCATATCTATTGTGTTATTTTAGTTATAATTTTTTGAATAATTCTCTATTTCAGCGCTTAAAAAATATAGGAAAAGTGCATATCAACACTGGAGTTTTTTCTTTTTTTCTGTGTATGTGGGGGTAAATTAAACCCTAGAATTTTAATCTATTTCTTAAACTAAATCTTAAAACTTTAATTTAAACAACTAAAACCAAGGGCAGACCCAACAAGGGGTTGGATTGTGATAAAACCTTGGTGAGTTTATTTTTATTTTTTTTACATCCAAACATTTACACAAATTAAAATTATCTCACCCCAGATACCTTTAGCCAACTCAATTTTTTATTAGCCCGGAATGGTTCCGCTATTGACTACAACTATAACCATAAACTAAAACGCACATGGACATTCAACCAATCAAACTATTTTCAATATGAAATTTGAAGATTGATTTGTAAAGGACATTTGGGGATCGAATTGTGCTCCAATTTGGCTTAAAGAATTTAACTTTATCAAACATTTTAGAATTTTGAGTATGGTTTTTTGCACTATTGAAAGTGGGTGATAGAATTGTGGTTTTTGAGAGCTTGAAGTGTTTTTGGTGATGTATTAAGATCAAAATTGGAGGTTTATTGGGAGAAATTCTATAAAATGTAAGAGCAAATTGAGAGTAGAGTTTGAAAAAGGATTGAAGGCTAGGAAATTAGATCTTTTTACTATTGAGTATTTAGGTTCTACATTTATTGGTTTCACTATTCCACTTGTCACTTCACTTGTCACTTGTCACTTGTCACTTGTCACTTGTCACTTGGATTTTGTTTTAGATTTCTCAAAATCTATACTATTATAAAAGAAGATTATCAATTTGGTATGAACACTTGTTTGAAACTCATTCATATTTTTTTAAACGTCCACCAGAAAAAAAACTACTTTTGATGATTTCATTAACTTCCAGTTGAGTTCAATAATCACTACAAAACATTACAATATGTAATTGTTACTGATAAAGGGTGTTGAGCCATTAGCTCAGCATCAGCAAGAGTTCGGCAACAGGAATGCTCGGTTCCCCTTTTTAGCTTGGATCACAACTGATCTGATATGCCTTTGGTCAGGGTATGCAAGGGATCACCAAGGGGTGTTTTCCTGCTCAAACACATGTTTGAATTGAATGATTGACTTACCGAAAATAGGAAATAGTCTTCCATGGTAATTGGGATAGGAATAGAAGGTTTCCTATTATCCAGGGAGCGTGCGAGAGGAATAAAAAAGCATTTCGATAATCACAGAAGCCTACCAAAGTTGGAGGATGGATGTATAACTCCCATAACAGCATTGGGAATGGTATGAAAACATTCTTCTAACCTCTCTTTTTCATTCGGTCCTTTTCTTCCATAAAAGGCAAATTATTAACTTAAGCATCGGAGGATATTCGGCTAACACCCCACCGGTGTCAAGATATCTATTTTGTAGGGTAT
Source organism: Monotropa hypopitys (assembly GCA_002855965.1). Lineage (NCBI taxonomy): Eukaryota > Viridiplantae > Streptophyta > Magnoliopsida > Ericales > Ericaceae > Monotropa > Monotropa hypopitys. The sequence goes on along the minus strand of NMUG010000525.1, from coordinate 5,321 downwards.
GCCAAGTTACTAAGCGGGAAGCCCAAAAATTGCTTCATCAGTTGGTGTCGTCTATGGAAAATCGATCATTTGCTTGGTGAAGAATTTCCATATAGTGAATACTCGTTCAATGGAAGGAAGCAATTCTTAAGATCTTTCGAACATAACACCAGAGATGTTCCTGGCCATGCAGTGCCAGGTAGAGTTGCTAACCAAGAGTTTGGAGGAAGTCCGGTAGGAGAATCAAGCCCTGAAGGCACAACAGAACCCTCTCATTCTAGCACAACTTGTTCACAACCCAGATTTGCTCCCACGGGAGCAGGAAGGGACTAATGAAGAGATGGAGGAAAATAGAGAGAGAAGCATTGTAACATCCCCAAAATTTGAGACATATTTTTTTTAGGAATGTTAAATGTGCAAGAGTATACAAACCAACACTGAAATGAAACAACCAACACATTCCACTACTCATTACTATGATTATTATAATGATTGTCCAACACTGAAATGAAACAAAGATTAAACGATGCGAATAGGGTTTTACATCATAACCCTTTACAAGATGCATCAACTAAAATGAAAGGGGCCAAAATAAGATTTTATAAGTTAATCCTTTACACAACGGCCAACAAGCCCATCAACTCCATGTCGTATCATTCCTGTTTTTCCCCGGCTCGCCGAGAGGGTCCAGTCAAATCCCCCATTGCGCAATGTCGTGTGCCACTCTAAACAATGACACAATGTAAGCAACCCAAATCATAGCCACTCATCAATATCCAATCCTCGTATAGAGTTCACGTGTCAAGTCACCATACCAATTCCATTTTCCGTATGACTTAGGGCATATTACCTCCTAGTCTACGTATCATTTCACAACATGACTTTAACATCATTATTTCTAAATCGATTCCGTTTATTCACAAAACGTTACGTATGACTAATGGCATATTACCTCCTTGTCTACGTATCAACCAAACAATGTGACTTCCTTTCAAAACCGATTCCGTTTATTCACAAAACGTCTATTTCCAAAACATTTCCGTTCATTTCACAAAACGTGTCAATTGTTCACAAACCATTCCACATTAGTTTGATTTGTTCCAAAACGTGTCAACATGACATTCCAACCCACCACCGACCAAGAATTTCAAAACATGTCAATGACCCCAATTTAATCTCAACAAAGCGACGACAACACGATTTTCACAAATTTAGGGATTTTCAAAATTGAACTTAGAATCGAACAATTAACATCCTAGGGATTTCATAGAGACCTTAGATGATACCACCACGCGACAAATTTACGTGAACAATGACTCGTGAGCGATGATTTCGTACGATGTTCAACACTACGAATTTAAATACAATCGCAAGGGAGAAAGGAGAAGACCAATACTATACACGAGAGGGATAAAAAACTCTACATCGTCGGAGCTCCGGTGACATTCGCCGGAAAAGTCGTCGGAAAACTTCCATGACCACCGGAGTGAACAAAGACCATCATCGCAGAGCCCTCGCAATAATATACCCAATGAGCAACAATACATATACCCTAGAGAGAGATTTAAAACCTAGGGTTTTAGAGAAGGAGAAGACTTACCACAATCGGACGATCCAAGGACACCACCACGGAGAGGGGAGCGAGGAGAACATCATTTCTCCTTTGCGTTTCTTCCAAAACCTTAGGGATTCACCACCATTGAAGAGAGAAGGGAGAGGGATGAGAGAAAGGGGCTGCTAGGGTTCTCTTTGAGATCCAAAATGCTCAAAATCGGGCCAAGGGGTCCTTAAATAAGAACCCCCACGAAATCCCCCAAAATCCCTTAATATTTTCTACAGAGCAACAGTTGCACCGGTGCACCCATATTCTGCATCGGTGCAACCCTCACAAATCTCAGCCAAACAACAGACCTGCACCAGTGCACCTGGGACCTGCACCGGTGCACCGGGGAAAAAACTTGATCCGAGGGTTTCAAAATCGATGGTGCACCGATGCACCGACAGCTTTTCTCCAGCAGAACTTTGGTGCATTGGTCTTGCATCGATGCAAGACCAAAACAAGCCCTGTACCGATGCACCGAAAGGCTGCACCGATGCAGCATGCCTCAAAATGAAAGATCTGATGTTTTGATGATTTTAGGCCATCCCGACAAGCCCGAACTTGATCCCAACGAATCCCAAAAGTTCCAACGAGACTTCTAAGCAATACGTGGGCATTTGATACGATGAAATTAGTGTTTTAGGTACCCCATAACTTAATTTAAAGCGGATTTCCAACGAAAAGCTCATCAAGATGAATGCCAATCAAACTAAAATTTCCGGACTGTTACAAACTACCCTCCTTACAAAAATTCCGTCCTCGAAATTTCCAAGGTAGAAGAACCGAATCACGCCACGACGAGGAGGATAATGTCCAAAAGCATTGAACACTTGGATGGGTTCGCAAAGAGAACCGGTAACAACAACGAGGAGGTTTTCAACCGAAACAACTCCACCAACGAACAAACAATGCCAAAAGAGATCCGTAATCGACAACAATCTCATCCAAGACAACGCCCCACAACAACCGCAAACTGAACAAACCACAAGTTTCCTTAAACGCGCAACACACCGCCAGGTAAGGAGTACGTCGCAAAATAACATGCCGAAGAAGAACCGATATTACACAAACAACATCGTCCTCGAAAGAGTCAAGAGTTTCCAATAGAATGGTTTTCGCGCAACCATAGGTTCCCAAACCAATCAAACAAGCTAGAAATGCGCATTTCCAAAAAAGAATACGATACAGAGGTTAAACCACAAGAATATCGCCCCGAAAAAATTTCAGAAAGATTCCACAAAATTCTAGAATGTGCCACAACATAACGTGGACATGCCAGGAAACTTTCCGAGTACCGAAATGCCAAGGATACGAGGGGATACTATACGGATACGCTGAGGACACACCGGTACGGTACCGATACGCGGATACGGTACAGATACGATACGGATACTCCGGTGTTTCCAAATATTTTTCTAAAAATTTTAAAAAAATAAAAGAACGGTTTTTGACTACTGCAAAGAAGTCCACAATGACTTTATCACCACGTACGCGCAGAACAATCCCGAAATAGGTTTTCGAATAGGAAGGAATAATCCAACCGATACGACGTAGGATTTGAAAACAAGACAACCCGCAAGGGATGGTCACACAATAATTGTGCCACCCAAATCACACCAAACAAACACACCACCACCAAAAGAAGAACCGAACAATCAAAATCTTACAAACTAACCCGCACACACCTAGCGTGGTACCAGAATGACTATGAAATTTGATTTGAGATGTGATGGCCAGTCACCTTCTCAAAACAATCCTTCATGTTCATTCCTACACCACATGACACGGACTACGCATACCGGTCACGCCAAACATCACCATAAACCAAGTCGGTACAGTCGACTTCAAAGAAACACACGCATTCTATCCCAACACTCGCAACACAACTGTACAACGCAAAAGTAAATCCATCTCACCGATCACACCAACCGCAAACCAATTCCATGACACACGGCTCCAAAGGGACATAACATCGCAGAACAGAAGTGTCCAAACGCAAATGGACACGGCAAGGAAACCTGCAAGACAAGAGGGCACGGAACAAAGATATGATCCCCGCAACCAAGTTCTACGAAGTAGATGATTCCTACACACAAGACGAACAATGCATTGCCACTACGGCAAACACCCAACTACAGATACTCCACAAGCAATCGATAGGAAAACAGGGAAAGCCAACTACAACACCACGAGTAGGAGGTAAGAAGCCAGAATATTTCCCAAACAATGCACAGCTTCCGCAACAGCCAACAAGTGACAAATAAGGGACATGGGAAGTCAAACCGCACACTACCGATGAACAGGGAATCCTAGCGACGACTAGGATACTGCACAAGCGCACGCGACAACACTTACAACAATGATGGTAGAGACCATCGGTCAAGCACACGGATCCACGTGAGTAGAAGAGACAATGAACAATCCAAGGAACAACATCCACTCACCGATCACGTGAAGGTTAAACAAGGACGAATTTAATATGCCGAGAGGGAGAGATACTCGGTCAACCACATTCCACCACCAAGACGAAGCGAAAGAATTTCCCAAGCCACGATTCACCTTTTACAACCTCACACCCAAATAATAAAAAAACAATTCTAACTCTCGTCTCTAAGTTCCAAAATCCAACACTCATCTTTCGATCTCGACAACCCAAGCGAACACACAATACCTCAATCTATCAACTAAATCATTCCATCTCTCCCAGACTACTGAGGTTTGCCTTGTGCACCGGTGCATCTAAACTCTGTACCGATGCAAACCCCCTTTTGCACCGGTGCAAGCCAAAGCTGCACCGATGCAAACTGCATCAGAAGAAGGAAGTGTACTCAAAACAGTACCTGCACCGGTGCAACCCTCATCTGCACCGATGCAACTGCTTCATCCAGAGAACAGTAGCAGGTGTAGTGGTTCTGCACCGATGCAACACCAATCTGCACCGGTGCAAATGCACCAGCGTGTAGAAAAATGCTGCAGAATGGTCCCAAAGCCATACCGAATTGCCCCGGACAAGCACCCAACAACAAGAATAGGGTCAACGGGATTCCCAAGCGATATATTCACACTCGATATGATAAAACGGATATATTTTATACCCAAGAACCTATTTACTTTCCACATTACCACCCAACAAGGCAAGAACCGCAAGATAGTCACATGTACGCACTACCACTCCAATGCCTCAAAAGAGAACCAAAACCCTCAAGCCACTTTCCCAGCTCATAACATAGCAACAAAAACTCATCGATCAAGCACCAAGGCATTCGACAAGTAGGTCTGATACCTAAATCACCAACAAGCCCAAATGACCAAGCGAGACAATTTTAACACAAGGCTATTTTTCAAGTTATTCCACAATCTAATTAACCCAACAACCCAGTCACCGACACAACCGGCTAACCAAATATCCAAATGATCAAGTAATCACCTAACCATCAGTGGACCTACATAACTCAGTCCATCTCATAAAACTTCAAGTCACAACTTAGGGCTACCACAAGAACAAGATACCACACTTAAACTCTTTCGTTCTTCTCAATCAACCAAGAAGTACTGCAACCACAAGGCAATAAGTTTAACACAAATCCTCAAAGAACCTCAAACTACAAGCCAAACTCAACTCTCGCATCAAGGAAGGGTAAAGCATTACCACCACTAACATCGATTACTTGGCACTAGCCTGCAAGAAGAACCTACAAATCCGTAGATACTTCACGTCCCAAGTGAGTCACACACAATCTCT
>NMUG010000524.1:0-21751 GCA_002855965.1 Monotropa hypopitys | reverse complement strand
AGGAGCAAGGCAAATATCAATCTACAATCACGGAGTATCGGCTAGTTTCGCATAGGAGCCCGTCAACTCCATGTCGTATCATTCCTGTTTTTCCCCGGCTCGCCGGGAGGGTCCAGTCAAATCCCCCATTGCGCAATGTCGTGTGCCACTCTAAACAATGACACAAGGTAAGCAACCCGAATCATAGCCACTCATCAATATCCAATCCTCATATAGAGTAAACAGTTTCCTCGTAAAGAGTCATATGTCACATTTTATCATTTCGTTCAATCATTCCGTGTGACCTAGGGTAACACCTCCTAGTCAACGTACCAACTCAAAATATGACTTTACTTTCCATTGTTTCCAAAACATTTCCGTTTATTCCCAAAATGTTCATTGATGTTTCACTTGGTGAGATTAACTGTGAGGGTTCAAGATTTTCCAAGAGTGGTCCTCGTAGGATCCATCCCCGTATTCGACATTCATTACATTCATTCCATTTTGGGTGATTTCCATTTCATTACCAAATTCACCCCATTCAACGACAAGCCCACGGCTAAACAAATTCCCAACAATTACCATATTTCCTCTCCAAAGAGAGTCATTCACACACGCTACCATTCATCTTTCCACACTTCCACGATTTCCCTCAAGTAAGAGTCCGTTACACTTTTTTCCAACTTCCCATTGTTACAACACCCAGGAAATTCAAGCCAACCCTACCACAACACCACTAGTACCCAAGGGGATCACGACACACAAGTATCCCACTAATTTCCACAACCTATCCCAAATGGATAAATGGTTCACTAAAAATCAACGATAAGGGGAAGGTTTCCCAAATTGACCAACTCACACCCACGCGACACCGTAAGGACCCAAGTAGGTAAGACACAATCCCAAATATTCACTAATATCATTAGACATGATCGACACACCCAAGATCAATCTCAAGGCCCATTCGGGCAATTCGTCAAACACTTGGCGTCCACACTATTCTAAGGGTAATTCTCAACACACAAGTTATTATTTCCTTCACAACACCATCCCAATTATCAACACCATTTCCCCACGCTATCCCGACACCAAACCAATCGAATGACAACAACGTGATTTCATACCCGATATCGATGAATCGAATTATAAACAATACGATAACGCATAGGGAATTAATGATCGATACAACAATGATACATGGAATGGAATTTACGCACACCTACGCACACGATGTAGGATTTAGAATTTACCCATCGGAGAGTCGCCGGAAAGTCCACCGGAGCAATCGCCGGAAAATATCCACGCAATCTGAACCTGTCAACGCGAAACCCTTAACGCCATCTACAAGGTTCCACCATTAGAAAATGGAGGAGAGCAACCTTAGGAACAAGAGAGGAAGAACACTTACCGGATATAAACGAACCAATACCGTCAATGCAAGGCCCTCGATGTGCTCATCGATGTTTATGAAGGTCGGAAGTTCTAAATCTCCATGGGTGGAGAGCTATGGAGGAGAGAAGTGAGAGGAGGAGAAGAGGGAGGTAGAGAGAGGGAGTGTTCTGCAGAAAAATGGCCTAAGAATGCCCTAAAATCGTGCCCAAGCCATATATATAGGACCCCACGCGAAAAGACAAGTTTACCCTTACTCATTGTCCGAAAAACAGCAGCTGCACCGGTGCAAGTCTGAGCTGCACCGATGCAGCCCTTACAAAAATTGGGCCAAAGATGTTGTGCATTAGTTGTGCACCGATGCAGAGCCATCCTGCACCGATGCAGAGCCATCCTGCACCGATGCACCTGAAGGTTCTCACCAACAGAACCTTTGTGCATTGGTCTTGCAACGATGCAAGACCAAACTGAACCCCTGCACCGATGCACTAAAGGGTTGCACCGATGCAACAAGCCTTAGAATTGAATTTTTGTTGTTTGGGAGGTTTTCAACCATCCTAACAGCCCCGGGATCAATCCAAAGGAGCTCGAAAAGTTCCAACGGGACTTTCAAGCGATATGCGGGCATTTGATACGAAGAAAAGAGCGTTTTAGGTACCCCAGAACTTAATTCAAAGCGGATTTCCAACGAAAAATTCATCGAAACGAATGCCAATCAAACTAAAATTTGAGGAGTGTGACAGTCATTGATGTCTTTGCTCATGTCGAGCCTAAACTTGAATTTTTTTTCCAAAAGATATAACTTGCTTTGCAGCGAAGTTTCATTGTATAATTTTTCTAGTTTTTTCCATAAATCTTTCGCAAAATCAATGACTCCTACTTTCCTTAAAACACCTTCAGAAAGATTTAGAATGATGGCAGAATGTGCCAAATCATTCAGTTCAGTTTTAATGGCTTCTGTGTCCACAGTGGCATACACACCACTGATTGCTTTAAGAACTTTTTGCTGGATTAAAATACCCTTCATCTTTTGTTTCCAAATCGAAAAATCTGTTTTCCCATCAAATGGTTGGAGATTGAACCCAGACATTTTTTGAAAACAATTTTGAAATCAAACTAGTTGATTTGGTGACTTACACAAAGACACACACACCCAGAAATCAACTAAGACAAAAATACTCAGCAAACACGAGTGTAAAGGGGATAACAAATATAACCCTTGTATAGTATAGGGCACAACTGTAATTTTGGCAAATCTATACAAGAAGGCCAGAAATCTACTAATCAACTCAAACACCGATTAGTTTTGAGTGACCAAGAGGATTTGTTACAGTGCCACATAAATGTTCTCACAATTTTAGAGCGTACATAAAACAAGCTCTTGTTAATGTAGGTCAAAAATTGGTAGTACCAAAATTTGGGATATAGTCAGAAATACCAAAATTTCTAATACGTCCAGACAAGCAAAGTGCAGGTTCAAGCAATCCTACAACTCAATCACACAGTTAGCAAATGTGGGGCACTTCAGTAACTCCGGCAAATCTACAAAAGAAAGCCGGGAAGCCACTGATCAACTCAAACACTAGAAGTTTTGAGTGATCAAGTAGGCAAGTTACAATGCCACAATTAATTTTTCGTTTTTAGAGTCTAAAAAACTCTTGTACTGGGGTGGGGGCAACCAAACAAGTAGTACCAAATTTAGCAACACAATCAGAAGTTCTAAATTTAACACAGGATACAATGGTGTAGCACACAGTCACTGTGCTTCACCCAGAAATTAATTTTAGAAATAACTAAGCATGGTTAGTGAGCACACAACACTGTGCCACACTCAACAAATCAATTCAGTACTAACTAGCATGGTTGGTGAGCACACAACACTGTGTTGCACCGGAAAAATTTAATCTCAGAGTATTGAAACTACAAGTGAGCACACAACAATGTGCTTTACCAAAAGATAGAACAGAACAGACTGTAGTAAAATTTGGGTAAAGAGACCGATACCAGAGGAGGCTCCATGAGGGAGACCTCAACACAACACAACCCAAAATTTTTCAAGCTTAACCGGGCAGCTCCTTCAGGTCAGGGAGTCACCAACTCTCCCAGACCTGGGTCTAGCCTTTCGGTATAAGTTTTTCGCATCTTATCTTTCCGGCAGGCCCTCCTCCGTCTGGGGTTGCCGTCGCCGGAGTTCCACTGTACCGAGCAACTGCCGGCTTCGCCAAGCTCTGATACCACTGTTGGGTATATACACGACCGCCGGCGCTACTCTAGGTACCTGGAAACAGAGAAAACAGAAACGAATTAGATTTTGAAAAATCACAGTGGAAGAACAAAAAACAGAGAAAGCAAAAATTCGGGTTCCTGTATAACCCAATAGACCACAGAAGTTAGGGTTAGGTCAGAAATGGCTCAGGTTCTCTGAGCCCCTTCATAGCAAGGTCACACGGCAATGGACACAAACAAGATGGAGTCACAAAGACTCCGGCCAACAACACCCGAAAAACCCCGCGACAACCTCCACCCGCACAGAACCCCTTCCCTCTCACCAAACCAGAGCTTAACCGACAGCCAAGGGCTTCACCGAACAACTCCAATACGTGAAGGAGAACGAACTCCTGCAATGGAGATTGAAGGGGGAAGACGTGGTGAAGGAGAAGCCTATCACAGTCGGGATCCCATAAACAGAAGGGAGAAACCCTAACACATAGAGAGGAGAGGAGAGGAGAGGAGAGGAGAGCTTTCTGTCGGCACACACACACAGAACAACGGGGTGTATTCAACCCTACGCACAAAAAAGGGTTAAATACCCCAGAGCATCAGAGAAGAGAACGCGGGTAAACGGGGCCGTTATAACCCGAACGGATTATAACAAAGCAAACGGGTCACCACAAAACCAACGGCTGTAAACAATGGGCTGGGGCAAAGACAAATGGGATGGGCCAAATATATCCACATTGATCATGGCACGAGGCTTGCTCTTCAATCTTCAAAGAGGTTTTTACTTTGATCTAGCTTGATGATGCGTGGATCTAGCTTGGGACGTTGATGGTAATGACTCCCTTTGGGACATTTTTGAGAGAGAGAGGAATCTTCTATCAGAATTGATCCCATTGGTGGTGATCCTTTTGATAAGGTGGAGGTTGCTTTAGATCTTCGAAATGATGAGAAATTGGGTTGTCATGACCCTATGCCTCAAATGAGGTCGGCATTGCCTTCGGCTTCGTGCACTGTAGGTGTCACCGTGCTCTTTCCTTTTCCCCCTGACACGCTAGCCGCAGATGAGGTCGATATTGCCTTCGGCTTCATGCATTTCATTACAATTGAAACACCTATACGTTCGTGCTGGTACTTTTTATGGACAGTCTCGTACAATATGATCAACAGATGCACATCTGAAATAATGTCTATCTTCAGTCGATTCCCTGGGCACGGGTGGTCTACCATTGCCTTGTCCCTGCTTGCCACCCCACCATCTTCCACTTTTGCTCTATTAAGATCCACTTTTACTTTGCTGTATTTGTTGTTGTGGTGGTGGTCTTTGTCCACCACTGGATCTTCCCGCAGATCTAAATTCAAATTTCCTCTTTCTTCTCTCTCGGTAATCTTGCACATTTTTACCAATTTGTCTAGCCATATCAATCAAGCCATCATAATCTTTTTCACAAAAGGCGTTAAGATGTTCTTCACCTCGGTGTTCAATCCTTCCTTGAACAGTCTGCACTTTTTATCTTCAGAATCTACCATATCAGGTGCATAACGAGACAACTTGGCAAATTGTGCCTCGTAGTCAGCCATAGACATATTCCCCTGCTCCAATTTTATAAACGCCGCTTCCTGAGTATATCGATAACTCAATGGGCAATATTGGTCTTCATAAGCTTTCACAAATCTCTCTCATGTCACCTCTAGTACTTCTACAGGTACAACTCTCGGAGTTAGAACCATCAATTGTTGCTTTGTGACTTCCCACTATTTTCTAGCACTAGCTTTCAAATTAAAAGTGGTCAAAGTAACCTTCTGTGTATCGCCAACCTACATGACTTCTAAAACCCATACTGTCCCTTTCAACCACTCCTCAACTTCAGTCGGATTTGTACTTCCCTCAAACTCATTTGGATACAATTTCTTAAACCTTTCAAGCATAGATGTATTCGCCCCGGAACCCGCACTCTGCTCCTCCTATCACTAAAAATACGAGGAATGCAATTCTCGATCTCTGGACATTGTGACTAATAATTGCTCCATCTTAGAACCCCCAGTCGGATGTGAAGTGTCATCGGCTTCTGTAACTCTTGGTGGAACATTTTCTGGTTGGTTTTCTCTTTCTCCGGCCATTACAACTTCCTTCTTGTGTTCAATAGGGCACACACAAAAGCATATTAAATATCAAATATTTATAGGGAAATTTCTTTCCACATAATCCTACCATGACCTACGCACACCTCACACTGGTCCACTACATAGTCCCCCAATTCCAACTCACACTTCACTCACTAGATAAACTCTAGCTCTAATACCACCTAAGTGTCACGTCTCGTCCTGATGCACAACTCTAATGAGGCTGCATCGTACAGTCGCAGCACACGAGCATGAGTAAATCACAAATTTGAGTCACTAAGAGACTACACTTTGATTCCAAATCATTCCTTCACTTCACACTAATCATGCTCCATTAAGATTCCGTTAAGTAAAGAAAACATGCATTCAATTCATTAACTAAAAAGAGACAATTACATAGCAATGAAAGCTCAAAAGTTTAAACAGATACTGAAATACACTATTTATTACATTAAGCTATTTCATAAAGAAAGCCTAAGCACACATGTCCCGATCTAGTACATTCTAGGATAATGTACAAGTGTTGAAGTATAAGTTAAACATATCTACGTCATCCTAACGCAAACCCTCGAACTAGTAGTGGCCCCTCTTCTGTCATCCGTCATTCAGATTTGTGACATCCAAAAAATAGAAAATACAGGAATATATAAATTGCACAGTTCTTTAAAGAATTAACAATTATTGTAAATTCCACATATAAAGATCACAAGGAATAAAAATCGCATAAACACTACTTTACACAATAGTAGAATGTTTTGGCACGTCCGCCCATGACCACACAGACACATATCATAGTCACACGACTATACTTTTTATAGACACACATATACACATATCATAGTCACTACGCATTCTTATAAACATACGTCTATTTCATAGTCACACGACTACACATTTGATTATGAAGCAATTAAAGCTTTAAAGAAAAACAATAAACATACTCACAGTGGTTATTTGTACCAATTACCGTTCCCCTATTTCTTCGGGGGTTCGACATTGCTTGCCTCCTCATCTGTCGAGGCTAAAATCATTAATATTTGACACAAAGTATAGCTTGAATAATAGAATAATAATACAATAAGACAATTTCTAATCACAAATAATTATTGCATTATTCATTTCCTCTTTTCATTCATTTTTTCTTTATTTTATTTTCTTTTCTTTTATTTTTCATTTCCTAAATTCACTGCCCAGGTTCCTCCAGAACTAATGCATTTTGATATATGTTCCATTACATTCGATATATGACAAGCATTCTTCAATTGGTATATAGTCCTATTGACACATTCCGATATACCCTTAGCTATACACATTTTGATATATGACCCAGTCACATATTAAAATGTGATCGCTCTGATCCCACACATTTTTATTGCTATTTTATACACACATTTCGAATGCCACCACTGACACTGCATATCGATATGTGACTAATCCACATATCTATATGTGGTTCTATTTGATTAAATCCCAGAAAATTTAAAACATTGTTCATCTTTTTCTAGATTTTGATTTAACATCCAAACATAATACACAATCGTGATTTAAATCTACACAACCCATTTCATGCATAAATTATAGAAACACTCAATCAATCACTTCAAAAACACTATTAATCACATCATTTCTGCCACAAATTCAATCAAACCCTACTTACGAAACATATTATACACGATTTTTAGCAAGAACATGATAAACCCATAACATAAACACAACTCTTGACTTAAAGAAAACAAATTGAGTCTCTTACATGTTTGTAGTTTAAATTCTCATAGTTTAGATCCAATTTCCCCCAAATCTCTCTTTCTCCTTCTCTCGACACTTCTCTCTCTCCCTCTAAATTCTGAGTTCACGAGGAATATGGGAAAGGTGTTTGCACCAACTGTTCATTGATTGAGCATACAAACAAAACCAATGTTTTATGCATGCTTGACATCTGGGTTAACTTTACTCCTATCGATTTGCATTTTCTTCTATTTCGATATATGCCTATTTCTCAAACATTTCAATATTTATTATTACATTCCTAATATCATCCGATTATTCACATTTCAAAATGTGTTCTCCCACATTTCGATATGCACACAAAGATAAGGAACAACTACTTTGCATTTCAAAATACAGCTCAATCCATTCCTATTCCATTTCGATATGTATCACCTCTTGTTAACACATTTCGGTATAGGCTACATTAGGGTCAACCCCAATGAACAGAATCCCCTTATTTCAGTATATGCTCCCGTAAGCTATGTCATATTTCGATATGTATTCAAAATTAAAACCAAAGCTTAACAAACAGAGACTTTGTATTTGGGTATGAGAACTTCTCTCCATTAACACATTTCGGTATATGGCCTATTTAGCCCAATGATCAGTAACCTAATTCCCAACTTTCTAATTATTATTAACATGATAACCCATATGCTTAACCTTTAAAACATTTTTAAGCTTACATTAAATTAAAATTATAACTAATTTACTAAGACGGATGTTACACTTAGAAAATATCATCGATATCGTAAATGATCTCGAGTACTGTCATTGTTCGTGTTTTTACATGAGGATCATCGTGGTGTGCTTGGCTTCAACCAAATATGTATGTACTAAAATAGTGACTCAAGATTCTAGTGACTCAAGGTTCGGGTGCAAATTTCCAAAATACCTTTGATATCAGAATTAGGGGTGTAAATTTGGCACAGCCTAGCCCAGTCCAACCCTAAGCCCTAATATATTTGGCCTTGGTCTTTGGGCCCAGGCTTAAAACATGCAAAAACATTTAAAAATAGATTTAAAATAGTTTAAAAAAATATTTGTTTGTAAAAATAATTTAAAAAACAGTTTTAACAGTTTTTTTTGTAAAAAACAATCTTTTGTAAAAACAATTTTAAGAAAAAAAAATAGTTTGTAAAAAACATGCAAAAACATTTAAAAATAGATTTAAAATTGTTTAATTTTTTTTTTCTAAAAATACTTAAAAACAGTTTTAACAGTTTTTGTAAAAAAAATAATCTTTTGTAAAAATATTTTTAAGAAAAAAATAATTTGTAAACTGTTTTAAAAACAGTTTTGAGTTAAAAACAGTTTTTATAAAGTTAAAAATGTAGTTTTGAGTTTAAGAAAAAACGATATCAAAACAGTTTTTTGTAAAACAGTTTTTTTGTAAAAATAGTTTTTTTTTATTTTTTTTTTGTAAAAACATAGTTTTACAAAATACAGTTTAAAATATTAAAAAAGTTTTAAAAAAAGTTTTTAAAAGTGTGTTTTTTGTAAATAGTTTTTTTTGTAAAAACAACTTTTTGCAATTTACATACTTAAAAAACAGTGTACACAGTTTTGAAAAAAACATTAAGAATTTCTAATGGGATTATGCTTCGGACTGTGCTTTGGGACGGGCTTGTCGAGTCGGGCTTCAAAACGATTCAGATGTCAAGCCTCATCTCTAATAACTATAAAACCAACTATTTAAGGATGACACGACAATATACACTAATTTAAACACAATCTACTAAACAACAACTAAAATAAATCTCTGAACTGATAACAACACAGCTAATACAATCAACTCTGATAGACTCAAAGAAAATAAAACCCTAGATAACATGCCTTGATATAACCATCTCAAACTACTACAAGTCAACTAAACAATCTGAAAGCAGACTCAAATGAGAGAAATATTCTCTCAAAATACATCAAAAGATAAGGTAAAAGACACTTTGACTCTACAACACTGACAAACTCCACAATACAACTGCAACTGGACTGGACTAATGGATTCTAGCTCCAATCACCTTAAAAAAATACAAGCATGCATCAACGACGATAGTTGGTAAATACTATAGAAATGCATAATAAAGAAGAGTAAAATAGATAAAGATTACTATTTTATAACACATCTCTTTTCTTTCAAAAACTCATCTCTTTAATGAAATTCCCTTTTTCTTCAACCAAGTACTCTTTTTAAACTTTTTCTTAATTCTCTTTCAAAATCCCATTTCCCAAACATTCCTCCTTTAACACATATCAAATCCTCATTTCCCATTTTTAAATCAAATTCCAAATAATCTCAGAAAATTCATAATCCATATCAATAATCTAATACGATCAAACACATCTCAAATCATATCCCATCACATACACCATAATAGCCAATGATCATTAACCACTAATCATCGTTGAGATTCATATCTGATCACTTGTGAATATCGAATAGTTACATCGTAATAAACTAAGGGCCACTCGTTTTCCTGCCCCAACGGTAAGGACTAATATCATCTCATATACATATATAGTGCGCCCATGGGCAATGCACTCCGGTGCATAAATCTAATAGTACCACGTGTACTATAGCAAGCCTATTTAGACACGATTCAAGATATCATCTCAATAGAAAACCTTTTTAATATTCAAAATTCTTTCAATATTGTCAAAAACCATTTCTTATTCTCTTTTTCCATAATCATCATTTTAAAAGCTATTTCTTTAATCATTTACTAAAAGCACACTTAATTTTTCCAAAACAATCTTTTCCATCCTTTTCGTTCCAAAATTCGTGATCCATAGGATTTTAGTAACTTTCCCCAAAATATTTTCAATGCACACATTTCTTTACTAAGAAGAATAGTAACCACTCAAAAATATACAAATATATATATGTATTCATCTGAAACACAGAGAACAACTCTATTCCACCTGCTTGCCTTTCCGATGAGCCGAAGATGACGGTTGTCCAATACCTAATAAAAATTCCAACAAACTCTATAAGAAACGATACCGACATTATACGCATGCTTTACTCTTCTAATTTACTCTTATTTACAATCTTTTAAATTGATTCCTTCACTTAAAGTTTAACAAATATATTTGGATATACTGATTTAGGTACTGACCTTAGGCCCAAAAACATTTCCCGAGTTCCAGACCAAGACCCGATCCTCATTTCCAAGTTTTGAACTCACTACCAGAACCAGAGGCCAACCAGCCGATGCACCGACTGTGGCCCCGGTCTGCAATTTCTGGGTTTCTCCAAAATCTGATTTTAATCGATTATCATATCAAATCTCAACCGATTTACCTCAAAATTTAATCATATGATCTATGCATGATTTATGACGAATCTGTAATTTTAAATTTGATTGAACTTATCTCAAACGGATGAATTAAAATTCAGAAGCTTTTGTGAAACTTGAGTTCTTCATTTCTCCCATTTACTATTCATCTTCTCCCTCACGAATCCTCTGCAACTCAGAACCCAATTCTCTCACGCACTTCTCTCTCCCACTAGAACAACTTTCCTCTCTCACTCTCACTCTCGGTTAAGAATCTTTCACACTCACACAATTGTTTAAGAGTTTTACTGAACTTCTATACAATGATATATTCTTATATGAATTATGTTTCTTACTTACGTTCTATATTAAACCATTGACATACAACCTTAGTCACACATGTACGAATTTAAATAATGACAATACAACCCATGCAGATAAACACTCACAACAACTTGCCACTAATCCAAAATGATAGATACAAATTTGTATCTCCATTGCTACAACCTCGAGCTTCTCGACACCACAACAACCCAATTTCCACTTCTCTTCCTAAATCACACTTTCTTCTTTCTAGTTTTAATTCTCACATTTAGACCACATGAACTTGTTTAAAACTTTTAATTAGATTTATATTCAACTCTAATTCTTCTAAAAACTCCCAAATTTCTTCAAAATTCCAAATTATTTATTTAAAACATCTACTTCAATTTTTATATTTATTTCCACCATTAATATTCTTTAAATATTTTTTTAATTGTCTTTAATCCTCATTTATTAATTATTAATGATCCTAAAATATAATGCCGGTCTCACAACTCTCCTCAACTTAAAGAAATTTTGTCCCAAAATTTAAGACAACTTAAATCCTCGAGACAAATTTCATACTCTATCTCTCACCCAAAGACACCATATTGTCCATAGTCCAGCTGACTTGACTCCACTAGTCTACAGAACCTCTAACCTATGATCTGATACCAAAACTTTCACGCCTCAACCCTGATAACTGTAAAACTAATTATTTAAGGATGACACGTGGCAACAGCATACACTAATCTAAACACAACATACTAAACAATAACTGAAATAAACCTCTGAACTGATAACAAAAACTCTAATACAATCAACTCTGATAGACTCAAAAAAATAAAACCATGGGCAACATGCCCTGATATAACCATCTCAAACTACTACAACTCAACTAAACAATCTGAAAGCAGACTCAAGTGAGAGATAAACATCCTCTCAAAATATATGAAATCTATAATTTTAAATTCGATTGATCTTACCCCAAACGGATGAATTAAAATTCAAAAGCCTTTGCGAAACTTGAGTTCTTCATTTCTCCCATTTACTATTCATCTTCTCCCTCATGAATCCTCTACAATTCATAACCCAATTCTCCCACACCCTTCTCTCCCACCAGAACAACTTTCCTCTCTCACTCTCACTCTCACTCTCGGTTAAGAATCTTTCACACTCACACAATTGTTTAAGAGTTTTACTGAACTTCTATACGATGATATATTCGTATATGAATTATGTTTCTTACTTATGTTCTATATTAAACCATTGACATACAACCTCAATCACACATGTACGAATTCAAATCATGACAACACAACCCGTACAGATAAACCCTCACAACAACTTGCCACGAATCCAAAATGATAGACACAAATCTATATCTCCATTGCTACAACCTCCAGCTTCTCGACACCACAACAACCAAATTTCCACTTCTCTTCCTAAATCACACTTTCTTCCTCCTAGTTTTAATTCTCACATTTAGACCCCATAAACTTGTTTAAAACTTTTAATTAGTTTTATATTCCACTCTATTACTTCCAAAAACTCCCAAATTTCATCAAAATTCCAAATTATTTATTTAAAACATCTACTTCAATTTTTATATTTATTTCCACCATTAATCTTCTTTAAATAATTTTTTAATTATCCTTAATCCTCATTTCTTAATTATTAATGACCCTAAAATATAACACGGGTCTCACACCAGGCCCTACTTATACAACTCAGACTGGGCTTAGGACCAGGCTAAATTCGAGATTGAATCGGGCTCGAGCCTAATGGGTCAAACCAGACTCGAACCAGGCTTCGGACCGGTAGGCCAAATTTACACCCCTAATTGGAATTGATCCCGGTTATCCTCATTTGTCTTCTTTTGACATGGATATGATCATAGGATGATTAAATTCTTCCAATTGTGTTGAAATTATATCTCGGGACTCGGTTATATAAATGACCAAAATATCCTCTATGGAGAAATTGACTTTAGTCAATGTCATTCTTCTAATTATGATAGGGATATAATTGTGAGATAATCAACTACGGCCAAATATGTTGATATGAAGATCATGTCCTAGGCTTATGATTGTTGAGCAACTACTGTACGAAGGCGGGACAAAATTTGGTATCAATAGTTGACCATCTTTGTCTGATTTTCGTTGAGGTGAAGAGCATACAAAGATAGAAGACTTGGAATTTTGCCCCACTATGGCAAAACATTGTTGATGAAAATATATACCATATTACGATTGGTGATGTATGTATTCCACTGGACAGGTACTGCTAAAGAGCTTGTATATAATTTGCTGGTGAAATATGCAACTATTCCTTCGAGGAAGTTTGCATTTATTCAGAGAAGGAAGTTTGCATTTATTCTATTTAAGGTTGCGTGAATTTATTCCTTTGGGGATCATGTGATGAGAAAAATAAAATATATTAGAATAATATATGTAGATATAGACAGATTGTTTTTAAAAATCCTTAAAACTTTGGATTTTAAGGTTTGTATGGTCGGGTCAAAAGACTGCCTATATGTCCTCGGAAGGAATCAGGCCATAGTTAGTTCAATCCTATTAGGAAAATGATAAGCAAAATAAATATTGGGGGAAGATGGTTCATTGAGGAAATATGTTGGAGCACTTTAAAAATATTGAATTATGGAAACATTCAATCCCAACTTTGACTTTGGAAAAAATGACATTCAATCCAATTTTTGAAATGGGAGGTTTACGACCACTATTGAAAATATAGAAATATGACTTGATTTTATAATCTGAATCTTTTTATACAAAAATATAATCTGACTTTTAATGCAGTATTACGGTCTTGTTTTTTATGCAGAAATATGATCTAATTTTTTTGTTTTGAATACAAAAATACAATCTGATTTTTAGTATAGAAATACGACCTGATTTTTAGATGCAAAAATACGATTTGTTTTTTGTTGCAGAATTACTGATAAACACACGACTTGTATATTTAGTGTGTCTATATCTCTCATTTTTGTTAAAATTATATAGTTAATTATTTTTGTTATTCTATATTTAATTTAAGTGTGTTTTTGAGCTTGTACAAGTTTTAGACACTTTCTGGTGAGTTTTAGAAGCTCAAAACCAAGTCTCCGGATGAGTCTAGAAGTTCCCGATCTTTCCCGAGACATGAGAAATTCATTTTGAAGCCCAAAAGACTAATTGGAGTTGTCAAAGGGATGCTGCGAGTCATGGAAATTCAAGATAGAGGCCAAACAAAATATTTTGCTGATAGGCAGCTCCATCTACCAGTAGACAGATTGTCACCTACAGGTACAAATTATTACATAAGGGACATGAATTCTTGACAACATTCATGTATCGATAGATAGCCTTCCATGTAATATCCATTTATTTAATTTCCATTAAATAAATTATTTAATATATGTGTAATTCTTTTAATCAAAAGTTGTATGAATAAAGGTGAAGGTGAGCATGTGTTAATATAAAAGGTGAAACAGTGCAAATCATATCTTGAATTTAACAAAGAAGTATTGTGTGATGCTTTTCATATTGTAATCTCATTTGGATTCATTTAATCTTTTGAGGAATTGAGGTTTAAGGTGAGATGATTTGATATTACAAGCCTAAAGGTGTTGTATCATAGAAGGTAAATCCTTGAGGTGTTAATAGTGTTCTAGACCTTTTGCAATTGAGATTTTGTTTAGAGTCTTAATCGAGGCTTGGAGATGTCAAAGATTGATGTCGGAGTGTCTTTTGATGTCAAAATTGATAGAAAAATGTTTGAGGTTTAAGTTAGGGTGAAGGAAATAGTATAAAGGCTCATTTTTTACTAAGTATAGGTCTCGATAGCATATGGCACGGATTTGGCACACCCGAGGGCATTGGATGCTAAAAATGCACTCGAACAGCAGCTGGCATGGCATTGGCACGAGATGGGCGCAACCTGTGCACTAGGGGGTGGGGGCATCCTAGACACGTGCGCATTGAGCTATCACCCGTATGGTAGTTTTGTGGACTGGTTCGAGTTGAGTGGGGTTAAAATACGCTTTTTAGTCCTAAGGCGATTATTTTTATTCCTAAACACGTTTTAGACTTCTAAAATCATATCTTATTTAAAACGTAGGATTCCTAAACTAAGAGAGAGGCTAGAGGGAGGTAGAGAGAAATGGTGGAGATCTTGGTGATTTGGAGGCTTAGATCAATCCGAAGGCATCTTTACAAAGCTTGAAGCGTATAGATCATTGTGCAAGATATGAAATATTTAGGGGTGTATTTTACTTTGGGTTTTCCATGGTTTTGAATCTAGGGTTTCATGTATGAGTCCTAGAACATCGTTATATCGATCCCTCCTTATGTTTTGGGATGTTTGTGAAGCGTATGGTTAAGGGTTGCATACTTTTCATGTTGGGTTGAATATTCAAAAGAGAAAATGTGGTAATTGGATTAACAAAGGTGTGCATGGGTAATGTGTATGAGCAATTCATCATTTAAGTGTGATTTTATTCAATTAAACCAAATAAACGAATGAATGTAAAAAGGTGTAAAGTGTGGGTTAAAGAAGGTGATTCGTGAGTTATATTTGTGTCTTTCGTTTATCGTTCGACATTTCATTATCATTATTGATTGTTCGAGATTTGTTCTCAGGAAAGGAAATGGTGAATTGAGGAGCGCTCGAAAAATAAATGATGACATCCTCTTAAGAGGTAAAGGTGAGTGTATAAGGTATTCTATTTCGATTGTACGATATTCATATCAACTGTTAAAGGTGGCCTTACGTCATATATAAAAGTGTCCTTACGACATATGTATAAAGGTGGCCTTTGGGCATTGTTAAAGGTGTTTGGCAATGGATATTTGAATAATATCCATTACATAATTTGACAATGGATAGCCGAAGAATATCCATAACATATTGACAGACTGCCAAGAGGTGATGGGGGAAACCTAATCCTATTAAAAGTGGGCTTTCCTAAATCATTTTAAAGATGGGATTCGTCCAAAATCATTTTAAGGTGAGCATCTGCCAAAAGAGTTTTCAAAGGTGGGCTACGGTCAAAGAGTTTTAAAGGTGGGATTCGAGCAAATGTTTTTAAGAAATCTTTTCATATATCTGAACTTGAAATTCTATATCACACACTTTGGTTTCCTTGTTGGAATCTATATAGCAAGGTGTAGCGGTCCATAATAGGTCATTTGAAGGCTTGGTTGAATTTGGGCTTGAGCGAGTGCACTTGGAAGGGAAAATATGTACTAGTTAGTTTGTCATTCATTTTATTCAGTTTACTTTCTCATACTTGGATTTGTTTTACCATTGTGGTTAGAGTTGTGGATTAAGTATAGTTATGAGTTTCATGGTGACTTGAGGTACATTTATTATATTCGAGTCCAAGATGTTATTGAGGTATTATTCAATTATGTCTTTCGCTGTGATATTGGTGTTTGTGGTGTTGGTGTTTATGGTGTAAGTTTGTGGTGAGAATGTCCTTAGAAGAAGAAAAATTTTATATTGCTTTTGTTAAGATGTAATAAAAGATGCTTTAATCATGTAAGTTGTACAATAGAAGCCTTTCTAGTTTGCATCAGAGTTTGAGGTTGTAGATTCTAAGATGGGCATGTGATTTGAGGTGGTAAGGTGTTTGAAGTGAGTCATATAGTGTTGTTTGGTGGTATTTCCGAGACTATTATGTATGTCTTTTGACACCCAAGCGACTTACCTCGAGGTCCAATTAGAAGAGCACCTGATCAACATTATCTTCTAATGGATGCTCTTGGAAAGTTAATTGGAAAAGCATGATATATCAGAATTCCAGGTTAGAGTCGAGTATAGGTGATGACCTACTAGTGGACCATAGGATGTTGAGTCATGCATGTAGGGTGTTAAGGTGTTTTGACAATGAATGAGTTTTATATTTGACGCTTATTTCTACCATGGTTGTTTTCTCAGTATGTGACAGGAAAGCAATGGAATAGAATAATCAGATGAACGAGGGAGAATCAAGTGTGAACGGCATCAACCCAGTCAACAGGGATGGAGTTCCACAACCAATGGTGAGAAAAGTAGGATGATGAAAATAATAGCCCAATTAGCAGAAACTCAGAATACTTTTATGCAATGGTAGACCACTCAGAATGCGAAAAGGGGTGCATGAACTGGTATGTTATAGAGATTCAAAAGATTGTGTAGTGCAAATTTTGAGGGTGCTATTAACCTAGGATGACAGAGGAGTGGCATAAAGGTGTAGAGCTAGTTTTGGGTACCATATGTTTATAAGGTGAGCAGAAAGTGGTGTTAGCAACCTTTTTGTTTAGAGGTGAGGCGTGGAACTTGTGGGATGCCTTTAAAAGGCAAGTGACTGCTCTAGTACTTGGGGTAGAACCAGTAGCACCTAGGGTGGTGACCTATGAGGGGTTTGTACTGAGGTTTAACAATCAATTTTGTCCTGAGAGTTTTCGGTTTGAGAAAGAGATAACCTTTACAAACTTAAAACAAGTTGTATATCGGTAGCCGAGTATGAGTCCATGTTTGTGGAGTTATCTAGGTATGCACTAGATTTGGTGAATACTGAGGGAAATAAGTGTAGGAGGTTTAGAGGAGGGTTGACACCTCAAGTAGCATCGAGTTTGATTTCCTTTAGAGAAAGAGGTTATACATATTTGATGGATATGGATACAAGGATGTGGAAGGACATCCAAGAGATTAGAGAAAGAAAGTAGAAAGTCCTTTAAAAAGGCGAGATTTGATAGTGGTGGAAAATTAGGTAGTAGTAGTTTCAAAGGTGGGGAGTCAATGTCCCATTTTAGTAAAGGGAAAGGTGGGAATGTTAACAAAAGTCATAGTGGGCAAATAGTAGATGGGAGGAAAGGAAGAGCCTAATGTGAACTGACCATCGGGGATGAGTAGTCAAGGGTTTATGAGGAAGTGCTTCAATTCTGGGTCACTAGATCATAGGGTGAAGGAGTGTACGGAGCAAACTCGAGGTTTTTGGTATTTTAGATATGATGGATTTGGGCACAAGGCATCTTAGTGTATGTAGCAAAATTAGTTACCAACAACATGTGTGGAGAGTGTGCCGAGTGGTACAACCAAGGGTACAACGAGCAGACAACTCATGGTAAGGTGTTTGCTTTGGTTCGACAGATTTCACATGCCAATCTGGACATGGTGACAGATACTATTAGAGTGTGTGACATATTTGCACATTTTTTATTGACTCCAGTGACACACACTCGTTTGCTTCCACTTCTTTTAGTAGTTGCATGGGTAAAACTATAAAATTTTGGAGTATACACTATTTGTGTCGATACTACTAGGAGACATCATTAAGCTTGAGTTGTGTTATTCCGGATGTGGAGTATTGGTGGGTGGTGAGACTTTGGTAGTTGACCTTATACCTTTGTCTAGGTCTGAGTTAGATGTGACTTTGGGCATGGATTTCTTGTCTTCTCATTTTGCGGTGATTGATTTTTTCCGAAAGTAGGTATTGGTTAGAATTTCGAGTAAGCTAGAGTTAAAGATTTATGGTGATAAGATAGAACTGTCTAGTTATGTCATATCATCTTTGAGGGCCATTTCCATGTTGTGGAAAGGTTGTGAGGGGTTCTTAACCTACGTCATTGATACAAAGGGGAGTGAGGGAAATCTTGAGGATATTCCAGTAGTATTGAAGTTTCAGGATGTGTTTCCTGAGGAGTTGCCGAGTATAGTATCGGATAGAGAGATTGAGTTCACTATTGAGTTGGTACGAGGTACTAGTCTTGTATCTATTGCACCTTATAGGATAGCACCTGCAGAGTTGTATGAGTTAAAAACTCAATTGAGAGAGTTGATTGAGAAGGGGTTTAATAGACCAAGTGTTTTCCCGTGGGAAGAAATTGTATTTTTTTGTGAAACGAATGATGGATCAATGAGGATGTGTATTGACTATAAGTAGTGGAACAATATGATGGTGAGGAACAAATATCCATTACCTAGGATTGATAACTTATTTGACCAATTGCAAAGGGCTTCAATGTTCTTGAAAATTTATTTGAGTTCGAGTTACCATCCGTTGAAGGTGAGAGATTGTGATGTATTTAAAACTACTTTTAGAATGAGATATGACCATTACGAGTTTCTTATTATGCCTTTTGGGTTGATGGATGTACCAACTATTTTATGGACTTTATGAATAGAGTCTTTTGGGCATATTTAAATTCATTTGTGATTGTCTTTATTGATGATGTATTGGTGTATTATCGGTCGATGGAGGAACATGAGCATCATTTGAGGCTAGTTTTTTAAAAGTTGAGGGAGAAGAAATTATTTGGGAAATTTAGATAATGTGAGTTTTGGTTGGACCATATGGTATTTTTGGGGCATGTGATTTCCAGTGAGGGTATCTGTGTAGATCCAAAGACAATTGAGACTATGGTGAGTTGGGAGAAACCGACTAATATTTCTTAAATTCGTAGTTTCTTGGGCCTAGTGGGTTACTATCAGAGATTTATTGAGGTTTTTTCACCTATAGCCAATGCCTTAACTAGAAAATCTATTTGCAACTTGTATTATTTGATGTGAGCGAGGGTGGAGAAATTTTCAGAGTTGAGAAAATTGGGTGTTGACTTGTCATTGGGTGCAAATGAGGCTTTACTGGCTAGACTTAGCATAAGGCCGTTGTTCATTGATCAGATTAGAGAGGGTCAAAGCCAACATGTGTATTTAGAGAAGGTACGTCAACAAGTACTTTTGGGTGAGGAGTCTAATTTCAGTGTTCGTGATTATGGGATGTTAATGTTTGGGACTCATATGTGTGTACCGAATGATGTTAACCTTAAAAGGGAAATTTTAGATGAGGCTTATAAGTTCAGTTTATTCCATGCATCCGGGTGGTACTAAGTTGTGTCGTGATTTGCATGAGTACTATTGGTATGGTGATGAAGTATGAGATATCAGAATTTGTAGCTAGGTGCCTAACTTATCAGAAAGATAGAATTGAACACTAAAGACCTGGGGAATTGTTACAAAACTTACCAATACCTGAGTGATAATGGGAGCATATAACCATGGATTTTGTGGTGGGTTTGCTTAGATCAAATGGCAACTTTGATTTTATTTCGGTTATTGTGGACTGTTTGACTAAGTCTGTTCACTTTATCCCCGTAAGGACAACGTACAATACAGTCCGGTATGTGAAGGTGTGTGTTGAGGAGATTGTGCGTTTGCATGGTGCACCTGTGTCTATTGATAGTAACTGTGACCCAAAATTTACGTCGAGATTTTGGGCTAGTTTGCAACAGGCCTTGGGTACATTTTTGACGTTTAGTACTGCTTTTCACCCACAGACTGATGGGAAATCAGAGAGGACTATCCAGACTTTGGAGGATATATTGAGGTTGTATGTGTTAGACTTCCGAGGATGTTGGGATGATTACCTACCATTGATTGAGTTTGCATATAACAACTACCAGAGTAGCATTGGGATGACTCATTTTGAGGCCTTATATGGTAGAAGGTGTAGGACTCTTATTTGTTAGAGTGATGTTGATGAGAGGTATATTTTGGGTCTGGAGTTGATTCAAATAGCTACCAATGATTTTAAGCTTATTCGGGAAAGGTTGGGAGGAGCTTAGAGTCATCAGAAATTCTATGTGGATAATAGGCAACATGAGTTAGATTTTGAGGTTGGGGAGAGCGTATTCTTGCGAGTATTTCTATAGAAAGATGATGTTCATTTTAAGAGGAAGTGAAATTTGCACCAAGGTATATCAGGCCTTATGCGATTGTGGAAAGAGTGGGAGTAACCTCTTATAGGTTGACTTTATAGGGAATACCAACAATTGTTCTTAGGTAATCCTCTGATTTCGGGGACCAATTTCCTAGAGGTGAGTTGTAATACCCATTTATTTAATTTCCATTAAATAAATTATTTAAATGTGTATGCGTAATTCTTATATTCAAAAGTTGCATGAATAAAAGTGAAGGTGTGTGGGTGTTAAGGTGAAAGGTAAACACTGCAAATCATAATTTGATTTTAATAAAGAAGTGTTGTGTAATGCATTTCATATTGTAATCTCATTTGGATTCATTTAATCTTGTGAGGAATTGAGGTTTAAGGTGAAATGTTTTGATATTACAAGCCTAAAGATGTTGTATCATAGAAGGTAAGTCCTTGAGGTGTTAACAGTGTTCTAGACCTTTTGCAATTGAGGTTTTGTTTAGAGTCTTAATCGAGGCTTGGGGATGTCAGAGTTTGATGTCTGCTTGCATGCTTACTTTGTACTAAAAGTAACTATCCCCAAGTGTATGGAATGTTAATCGCCCAAGCACATTAATCCGATAAGTCCGGAGTCGAATCCACAGGGAGGACTTAACGATAGTGAAGTGGATGGTAAATTGATGATGGATGACAGTGGGATGCTAGCCTATACGGTTGTGTGATCATGTGGTGAGATTAAGATGACAAGACTATGACTAAAATTGACAACTAGAGTTAAAACAAACTATTAGCAGATATATGGGAATAAAACTTATATTAATAAGACGGCGTGGTTGGGGATCCACACCATTACGTAGTCCATGACACTTCAAGTTCTCAACAACAATTAAATTAAGGATATTCAGGCACGACAGAGATTGTCACTGTATGAATATCAAACACCTTTCGAAAGATGCTCTAAGAACTATGGGTGCCAGTACAATTGTCTATCCATGGGGAAAAA